>VOPJ01003911.1:0-40758 GCA_014673585.1 Semibalanus balanoides
GCTGGTGATGGCTCGGGTCACGGTGTGGGGCCGGTCGGGAGAGGTGGTGGGACGGGTGGAGGGTGCGGAGTGCGAACGCTGCAGTGATGGCGTGTGGCCGGCGGAGAGCTCAGTCGGTATATTGTCTGCTAGGTGGTGCTGGTGCGTGCTCATATTATGAATGACTTGTTGGTCCTGATGGCCGCCTTATACCTATGAGTTGCGGCTCCCTGAAGCCCAAATCATCATCATCTTGTTGGTCCTCATAAAAGGAGATGTCTCTGCACAGAAAGCTTACGATCAGGAAACCCAGCAGACACCATCTAAGGCAATTTATTTACATATTTCCCGCTTTTGCTGGTGTTGTTTCATTTTTGGGGATATTAAAACATCGATAATGGTGTCTTCAAGACGAGCGACCCTTTTCCGGCAGCTATAGCTGCCGGGAAAGGGTAGCTCGTCTTGTAGATACCATTATCGATGTTTTAATCTATCACTTGAACCGGGCCTCATGATGGAGTTCCAGGACCGGCAAAAACGGTTTCGGTGGCCTTGACCAAATCTGGCCGAAACAAAGTGGCCCCGTGACCTGAGCATTGTAGCTGAAGCAGATCACACTGCCACGACATATTCCCAGCAAACGATATTAAAATTCCTACCCATCAAATGACGTTTTCACAACAAAAACCACACTAAAGTAGTCCTCGCTCACCATCACAATGGTCTTAAAAGGCCGAAATAGCTAGAATGGCCTTTTCGACCACGAAGCAAACTTGAAAGGGTATTTTCTGGCGCCCGCTTTATGCATCATGATCGCACTTTTTACCAGCCCTGTGTAGTTCAGGCCGTACCTTTGTCACATTCCCGACCCTTTACCGCACCGGCCACCGTGCCCCAGTTATTTACACATCATTAGCCACCCGTCATTAGTATAATGTCACCCCCGGTGGGCAGACGGAGCTAGCCGCACGCGCTAATCACCTGTTGACTATGGAGCAGCAAACGGGGTCAACCAGCGACCGACTCCATCTAACAGCGATGAACCTAGGGTACGACTCGTAGAACAAGGTGAGCTTGACATTAGACGGGGTCGGCCTGCGACCGATTCTACTGAGCACTGGTGACGGTGTGGGTGTGTTCCTGACGCGAATTCGGCCGGTATTCGGGGAATGAGAGAGTGAGAAGACGCTTGCATGCTGTGATGAAGACGAGCGGACCGGGTACAGTACATACAATGACAGAGGGCGTAGCGACAGGTATCTGCTCTCCTTGTCGTTTGTCTGGAGCCACTGAAGCGGAGACGAGGAGTCGTGACGCCACGCTGGATCGGTAATCAGACATTGGTTGGGACCTGTGTGGTGTGGTCGGCTGTCAGCTGGTGGGACGGGCGCGGGTGGCTGGCTGACTCTGGAGCCACTGAAGCGGAGGCGAGGAGTCGTGACGCCACGCTAGATCGGTAATCAGACATTGGGACCTGTGTGGTGTGGTCGGCTGTCAGCTGGTGGGACGGGCGCGGGTGGCTGGCTCTGGAGCCACTGAAGCGGAGACGAGGAGTCGTGACGCCACGCTAGATCGGTAATCCATTGGGACCTGTGTGGTGTGGTCGGCTGTCAGCTGGTGGGACGGGCGCGGGTGGCTGGCTCTGGAAATCCATCATTGTGCTGCCCACCCTCGACCTCGCTGTCGAGCACCGTATTACCCTTCAGAACGCCCTGCAGTGCTTCCCACACTTGTATCCGCGTGACATCCACGTTCCGCTGATAATGGGAGATTATATATATGTCAGAAAATACATGTTAGGTGCACAATACTTCGTGTCAGCTGAAACAGATTGCTGGCCGATATCATAGGTTAGCTGAGCCTAGCTTAGAGTGCCTATTCGAAGGGCTTAGGAGGTCCGTCCGTATATACTTTGTATCGAATGGTTCCGGACAGTAAGTACCCATGGGAAAACTCTTCTTCATAGGTTTTTGCAATTTCTTGCATTGAAATTGCATTCATAGGCATTTGACGAATTTAATTTGCACTTTTTCTAATCAGCAAAATTTATCCAGTGAATCGTTTAATTAAAGGATCTGCACAAAAATGAAAATCTGAATTAAGAATCAGCCCGACGTTTGGCTCGTAAAATGTGGAGTGTGCTTTCCCGTATGAATCAAATGCCTCAAAACAGCCGCTGCGGCATTGATCATAACTTGTGTCAAATACAAAATGTGTATCGATAATCGTGTACCTATAGATGCGGAATTTTCTTAATTCTTTGCGATTTCATTCCATTGTCATCAAACAATGTGATTATAATTATTATTTGGGCACAAGGGTGACGAGGGAACCATTGCAAATCGCGTTGTTATTGTTATATAACCGTAGCACCAAGTACCATATACGTACAGACCGAGTCCTGAATCCTGATGTAATTTAAGATAGCTTCAAATCGGGTGATAGTTGGCTGAACATGGCAGTCCTGTATTTTCCAGCGTCACTATTGTAGTGCCGTTAGCTCAGCACGGTCTCCTCGGAATGAACCAGCTATGGAATACTGCACGCTGCCACGCGCGGGGTGGCCCCACCACAAACGGTAACCTAAACTTACGTTAAAGTCAGGAAAGCCACGTTGGTTCAGGTTAAGTCCTCGTGCCGGTCGCGTACGCTATAGACTGGTTACCGGTCATTGATGCATGACACTTACAACCAGTCTTAGTGTGCTGTTGCATCGACCAGTGGCAAAACTTTATGAAATCGGTCAGATGGCCCTAACGTTAATTTGAAAATTTAAACTCCATTCTTACCAAGCAACGCCATTGGCATAATGTTAAAAATTTGAAATCATTGGGGGCTCGGGCCCTCCCCAAGAGATATAAAGTTCCACCCCTGGCATCGACCTTCTTTTAGATAAACAAATTGGCGCGAATAACGTCATACTAAGTTAGCACCTCCGCAATATTCGTTTATACCGTTAATGAATGAAGTAAGCAGCATGTGCTGGTCAGCTAATGGTTTGACCGACCGATGATGCTAGAAATAATGAATCATCACTAAAATAATAATAATAATAATAAAACGACGGGATTGCTAACTGTATATCTTCGAAGCATGTATATACCTACAAAGTGTTTTTTCTCTGCAGAAACCACAAGCATGTGATGCATTGTTTACTTGTCGTGGCTACCTGTTCTGCAGTGATCCGTTAACCATCGCTGCGGTGATCCGTTAACCATCGCTGCGGTGATCCGTTAACCATCGCTGCGGTGATCCGTTAACCATCGCTGCGGTGATCCGTTAACCATCGCTGCGGTGGTCGTTAACCATCGCTGCGGTGGTCGTTAACCATCGCTGCGGTGATCCGTTACCCATGCGCTGCGGTGGTCAGTTAACCATCGCTGCGGTGGTCCGTTAACCATCGTGCGGTGATCCGTTAACCATCGCTGCGGTGATCCGTTAACCATCGCTGCGGTGGTCCGTTAACCATCGCTGCGGTGATCCGTTCAGTGTCGTAGGATTGCTTTAATGCCAGGGTGCTGAGTGGAAAATTCAGACTGAGAATCAGGAAAAAGAGTGGAAAATTATACCTCAAAAAGAGCCTTCTTGAAGAATTTACCCATTTTGTTATTAAACACAATTTTGTCGTTTTTCAGGCTTCTTACATATTAAAATAAACGAGTGAAAAAATAATTTAAAAATGAAAGAGTTTAAATTAGCCCTTCAAATCGGGCAAAAGGAGTGGAATATTATATCTTGTAGGGTGTCGCTTTACACCAAAAATTTCCAATCCTAGGACACTGGATCTGTTAACCATCACTGCGGTGATCCGTTAACCATCGCTGCGGTGATCCGTTAACCATCGCTGCGGTGATCCGTTAACCATACTGCGGTAATCCGTTAACCATCGCGCGTTGATCCGTTAACCATCGTGCGGTGATCGTTAACATGCGCTTGCGGTGGCCGTTAAACCATTCGGCTGCGGTGATCCGTTAACCATCGCTCGGTGATCCGTTAACGCATCGCTGCGGTGATCGTCTACCATCGCTGCGGTGATCCGTTAACCATCGCTGCGGTGATCCGTTAACCATCGCTGCGGTGATCCGTTAATAAATGCACCGATTGATCAAATAATGATATTCGCAAACATGGATCGAATCAAAATTATTCTGACTTATTGTATCAAACGACCTTTATCTTCCGTAACATTTACCCGATGGTAGACCTGGTTCAGTGATTCCCCGGCATTGACCCGACAGTAGCCGGTTCAATAATTCATCGGTATTGACCTGACAGTAGCCGGTTCAATGATTCCTTGGGATCGACCCGACAGTAGCCGGTTCAATGATTCCTTGGCATTGACCTGACAGTAGCCGGTTCAATGATTCCTCGGCATTGACCCGACAGTAGCCGGTTCAATGATTCCTCGGTTGGCTGCGACCCGTCGTCATGACTTCGTGAATCACCAGAGCATGAATGTCACTGCAATGTCCCCGCCGAGATAACAGGGATCGTGATTTAGCACAGAATAGTCATGCCTGTCCAGGTCGATTTGTTGGGTAATGCTTCCTGAAAAGGAAGTGGCATTATGTCACCGAGTTTGGCTTGAATGTGCCAATCACACTTGGAGGTCACCCAATTAAAATATCCGGGTGAAGGCCAATCAATGGTTAAGGACACTTGTATTATATTGGACAGCCAATTTGGTCAACTCGAAATTAATTTTAGTAGTATGCTCTCTTGGTTGTTTGCTGTTTTATTGGAAATGAAAAAATGCATTCACCCTGCCCTTTCTGAAGTATACGGTTGTCTAGCCTTGGTCTTTTTTATCAACATTCTCATCATCATAATTTTCGTGAACAATGAGAATGACATGCTCTAGTTAAATGCAACGTTACATCCGGTGCAATACAAAATACCGACCGCTTCGTTTTAGCCGTATACAAACTGCTATTGTAAACTGGTTCCGACTATATAATTTGTGCTGCATTCCTCGCTGGTATATATTACGTTAAAAACTGTTTAAATTTGTATTTTCGACTTATGCCGATAGAAAATCAACTTATGAATGAAACTAACATTAATATTTATATCGGTCTCTCCGTCCCACAACTTTGTTTCTGACGGCCACTGTATCTAATTGGTGTTCCTAAAGAGGTCGTGCTGCCGGTTGCCACACCGTCTGTTTCGGCTGTACACCTCTCCAGACCACGCCCCAAACCTCTCCAGACCACGCCCCAAACTCACCACTCCCCGTCAACCGACCACGCCGCCCGCCGCCCGCCGCCCGCCGCCCGCCGCCCGTCGTCGCTTATTATACTGACCGCGGAACAGAGGCGTTTTAATGAGCGAGCCTGGTAGAAATGTGCCGCACGCGCCCCGTGAAAACGAGCGGCTCTAACGCACGCGGCAACCAGACCGGATTGGATCGTTGGTTTATGGTGGGTTACAGCAGCCGGACGGGATTTAATTTAGCGGTGATTTATGGTGGGCGCAGTAGGAAATATGTGCCCGTCACGTGTGTTTCGGAATCAGGAGCGATCTGTCGAAATTGCAGGGTGTAAGACATCAAAAGTAACCACTACTGACGTTAATTTGATGCTGTTATGATTAACTGATTACCACCTGGCGCCAATAGCCGACAAATTAATTTTGGCTAGTGTGGTCAGAGCCGATGCATGCCTTTCTTGGACTGCATTACACCTGTACTCGGGCCCACTGCTGACATGTAGCTGACTGTAGTCGGGCCCACTGCTGACATGTAGCTGACTTAGTCGGGCCCATGCTGACATATAGCTTGACTGTAGTCGGGGCCACTGCTGACATGTAGCTGACTGTAGTCGGGCCCACTGCTGACATTATAGCTGACGGTAGTCGGGTCCCACTGCTGACATGTAGCTGACTGTAGTCCGTGGCCCACTGCTGACATACTAGCTGACTGAGTCGGGCCACTGCTGACATGTAGCTGACTGTAGCGCCCACTGGTGACATGTAGCTGACGTAGTCAGGCCCACTGCTGACATGGTAAGCTGACTTTAGTCGGGCCCACTCTGACAGTAGCTGACCTGTAGTCGAGGCCCAATGCTGACATATAGGCTGACTCAGTATGTCGGGCCACTGCTGACATGTAGCTGACTGTAGTCGGACCCAACTATGCTGACATATTAGCTGGTCTGAAATAGTCGGGCCCAATTGCTCTGACATACTAGCTGATTAGTCGGGCCCACTGTGACATGTAGCTGACTGTAGATTGGGCCCACTTGCTGACATATAGCTGACGTGTAGTCGCCACTGCTGACATGTAGTGACTGTAGTCGGTGCCCACTGCTGCGCATGTAGCTGAACTGTAGTCGGGCCCACTGCTGACATGTAGCTGACTGTGAGTCGCCCACTGCTGACATATAGCTGGGATGTCAGTCGCCCCACTGCTGACATATAGCTGCACTGTAGTCGGCCCACTGCCTGACATGTAGCTGACTGTAGTGCGGGCCCACTGTCTGACATTGACATGGTAAGCTGACTTGGTAGTCGGGCCCACTGCTGAACATATAAGCTGACTGTAGTCGGGCCCACTGCTACATATAGCCTGACTGTAGTCGGGCCCACTGCTGAAACATAGTAGGCTGACTGGTAGTCGGGCCCACTGCTGACATTGTAGCTGACTGTAGTCGGGCCCCACTGTGAGCATGGTCAGCTGACGTAGTCCGGGCCACTGCGACCATGCTAGCTGACTGTTAGTCGGCCCCACTGCTGACATAATAAGGCTGACTGTAGTGGCCCACTTGCTGACATGTCAGCTGACTGTACTCGGGCCCACTGCTGACATGTAGCTGACTGTACTCGGGCCCACTGCTGACATGTAGCTGACTGTAGCTGGACCGACTGCTGACATGGCTGTCAGCAGAGAGGAGGTCTCGCCACAGCTCGTCATGACTGCATGTGAGAGTAGGTCTCGCCACAGCTGACATGGCTGTATCCGAGAGCGGGTTGCACCACAGCACAAAATGGACCGGATGTCCGGTCCGGCCCGGACCGCAGCACCCTGTCCGTCCCGGACCGTTATGTCCCGTTTTGTTCCGTCCCGTCCCGTTTTGTGCTGTACCATCCCGTCCCGTCCCGTCCGCCCCATCCCGTCCCTTCCCGTCCCTTCCCCGTCCCTCTCCCGTCCCTTCCCCGTCCCTTCCCGTCCACTTCCCGTCCCTTCCCGTCCCGTCCCTTCCCGTCCCTTCCCTTCCCGTCCCGTCCCGTCCCGTCCCGTCCCGTCCCGTCCCGTCCCGTCCCGTCCCGTCCCGGCCCGACCCGGCCGATCGACGTCACACCTACTATGAGTCAGTGGCATCGACCCGGTCCCCGGCCCACAACAGTGACACCGTGCTGCTGTGCCTCTGGGCCGGCCGAGCTACCGACCTGTCACGATAGGGAGTCGCTCATGGCAGGCGACAGGTCTGACGTACCCGCTGTTTGGCCTGTACTGGGGCTGTCCGGTCGGTTATTGTCGTGAGGATATGTTGTTCTAGCTGGTGTGATAGGCCAGCGAACGTAGAGCCTGGCTGGCGACTGGTGTTCGTTTCACATGTGTCACATATTTCCATCAGTGCATTGCCGCCTCAGTGGAGCCTTCTGCCGGGTTGATTTAGTGCTGACTTGTTAGGCTGAACGGCAAGCTGGCGCAGAGTATGTTTGTCTATTGTCTATGCTTTTATGTATCGCCTTCTATGTCAGTGGTTGGGGTTCGGTTCCTCGGCGGATGATCCCTTGCAGGGCTGCGGAGTCGACATAATTTCCGCAACTCCGACTCCAACTCCGACCTGAAAAAATCGACTCCGACTCCAACTCCAGCTCCAGCTCTGGCCTATATCTGTCCTCCAACCGCATGCTAGAAGGTAATATCTGCAATTCCATCTGTTTTCTCCGTTTGTCTTTATTCTTAACAGTACCTACGGAGAACAATGCTAAGCCGTCCGAGTACGGGTGCGGCGTGCCGGCCGGCGCGACCGCACGTCCAGCACAGTCGCGCTCGCCTGCAGTCGGCGGAACCCGCGAAACGGGCACCGAGCGGCCGGCACAGCCAGCCGCCGACGACCCAGCTCGTAGTTGCTGGGCCTCAAGACTTACAGGACGTTATCAAGCCATGGGTACCTTTACCTACCTACGGGCTACGACCCTGCTTTCTCTTTTTTATATCGTTGACCTAATGTCAGGTGTCAGTTGTCATGCCATGGTATGATTCGAATCGCCTTGACGAAACGACACGATGATGTTAAAATGGGAGCCGTTTGAATATAAGAGTCGGTGCGTCCAACACCCTAATGATCATCAGATGACGTTAACACAATTGCCCTATCAGCATCAGGCGGAAATTGACCGCTAGAATAGACTATGAGTAGACTATTGGTTTAATTTTCCACTAATTTTATTTCCAAAGAGGTGTAAGGTTAATGTCCCTACGCTGGCCAGGGGCGGATCCAGGGGGCACGGCAATGAACCCCCCCCCCCCACAAAGGGCTGAGACTATGATTTGGTCCGTAACCAAAAGGAACGTCTCGGTACAAAATTGAAAATTTTATCGTAAAAATTGCCTTTGCAAGCCAGTAAAAATTCCAGCTTTTTTACAGTCAAACTGAAAAAATCGCGGCCGTCTTCGCGGCATGACACAACTTTGTGGGCAATTGCCTTATACAAATTTTTTGAAGAAATTGGAAAGCCCGAAATTAGGTACATTTAAGTTGTCTGGGGCAGAGCTCCTCCATTGGGCGGTGATTACTTGACGCACAGATACCACGCTTTACCTGATTAGACAGATACCGGACGCCACAGATTATGCTGACGCCGTGAACACTGCCGCCCGGCGCCCCCCGTGCACTGCCCTTACCAACCTCCGGAGCATCGACGTGAACGTAAACCTCCAAGCTAATTGATGGCGCCCCAGGGAAATTTTCAAATTTTGAATGTGCAACGACGAGCACGTGCGTGAAGAAGGAGGCGCCGTCACAATGTTTATTATCCGCCAATAATGGTGGCGCTCACCAGTGCCGATCGGGCTAGTATGTGGACTACCTTCATCTTGATTATATGTTAGCATTAGCTCTCGTCTCAGACTACTCTACTTGGCGCTTTGAATAATTCATGGACAAACGCCACTTAACTAGATCCAAGCCATGGGCGCCCACTTTCAAAAATGTGGCGTCCCTCCTTGAGAACCGGTTTGACAATGTCGGCAAGATGGCCTTACTGAAGCGGCAAGATGTCTTCCAAGGGGCGACATGGGTAGCCATTCTAATGGGTTTTTTGCATACATACGCTACTAAGGGCGTAATAATACCTCCGAGGGTCGGCAGGTGAATTATGATGCGGCACAGACGTTATTCTGATGACCGGCAAAAGTACGTTTCGAAATGGTGGCGGTGCAATGATGCCTACCAGGGGCGGCATAACTGCATTTTTTTGGGGGCGCGCTTTAATGTTTTAACGAAGGGCGGCAAATATGTCATTTAAGGCTCCACCCCGGGTAGCGGTAGCCAGGATTCCTGGACGCTAATTGGGAGTCCCCGACCGGTGATTCCAGGGGCCCTCGACAGCGCTCAGAGGGCGAACAGAAATGGGAGAATGAAATGGCCCTACAAAAACGACTATTTTGTACCGCAGGCCGTTGCTTATGTACGGCACTTAGTCTGTCCCATATGAACATCAGCTTAATACTGCGCAACTGTTTAACAAAAAAACAAAAAAAAAAAGCCATAAAATAGCAACAGATATGCGTGGCGCAGTGTGCCTTTTGTCTGGGCTGGAATGGATATGACATTTTTCGGTCATTTCACGCCGGACCCTGCCCTATACAATTTTCTTTATCGGTGTCAGCCCCTGCGAGTTGGTATGAATATAAACAGTGATGTATTGTACTTTAGGTGTTGTATTATGGGAAGGTGGTGTTCTGTGTGTTTTAATGTGATTTTAATGTTGATCTTTTAAGTGTGTGCCTGTTATATATAAAAGTGATTTTTTCCCGAACCTTGTTTTTCCCTTTTTTATTTTAAAAAGATTTTTGTTTTTCGAAAAAAAAAGGTAGTTTCTAATTCCCGATTTTTTATTCCCGCTGAAAAAAGTGTGTTTTGCCCAAAAAGTGTGATTTCCCCAACGCTTTTTTTATTATCGTCTTCGAATGCGCAACTTAAGGTGAGAAGCCAGAATCCCGCGGAGAAAAAAAAAAAATGGGGGTACCTTTTTTGCGCCAAAAAAGTGTGGCCCCCAAACCGAGCGGCTGATCGCCCGCCTGACGCTGGCTGAACCCTATCTAATTAATCCTGACCATAAAGATAACCAAAAATTTCGTGGGAGGGCACCTAGACCAATTTTGAGAGGGACCACAAAATGAAGTCAACTTTCGCTCCGATTCCAGGCCCGGAGTCGTTAAGCCCTTTTAGCCAAGATCGAAACTGGCGACTTTCACCGACTCCAATTGCTGCGACTCACGCAGTCCCTGATACCTTGGTAATAAAGTTGTGGTCTGGCCGCACAAATTAAGCCAATGTTTTCGAAAACAAGGTGAATGTTTATACAGTTTGGAACTGTGCCCTTAGAATGACCGTTTAAGTGAATGTATCCGGCAATCGCAATCTTAAACCCCAATAAAAAATCACAACGAATGTCATGGTGGCTGCTCGGTGTTTTTTTAGCTTCGTTTATTTGCATGCTCGATGCTCCATCGGGGCCCTGTAAGTGCCCTAGAGATAATATGATCTAGCATGGGCGCCGATAACACGTCCTGTTTGTTCAGTTAGGATAAATAGTGTCATTGACTAGATCGGACAGATGTTGTGTTCGCGCTTTCCTCAGCCAGCTTTCTACTGTCAACCTACCAGGCCCGGAGCAGCGGTATAGCTCAAGGCACAGTCTGATAGATATTTGATAGTCAAATAACCACCAACAGCAGGCGCACTCGGAAACCTAAATCGTCAGGCATTCCGGAACAGACCCAGCTTATGCAGTTCCTCGTATTCACCTCATTTCGGCCTGTCGATCCGATCTGCACCTCTCAGCTGTCGCGCCAGCGCCATGACAGAGGCCGACACGGCGCTGCACGTCGCAGCAGCGCCGGAAAATGTCACCCGGCGCCGCGCCGCTGCAGTGCAGGTCGGTGGGAGCGGGGCGGGGCGTGCGGCGGCCGGTGACGCGTCAGCACCCCTCGCCCTGTGGAGTGTGCAGCGTGCACTGTGCAGCGTGAGCGTTCACATGGCGTCCTCCGGTCGCCCGTGGGAACTCGCTGCAGGCGGCTGTGTGACGGCTTCCTGTGGGACTGGCCGGGTGGCCTGTGGGCAGCCCTGTTGGTGAAGTGTAGCGGTCTGTGTGACTGGCCGTGTGGCCTGTGGGACTGGCCTGTGGGACTGGCCGGGTGGCCTGTGGGCAGCCCTGTTGGTGAAGTGTAGCGGTCTGTGGGACTTGGCCGTGTGCCTGTGGGACTGGCCTTGTGGGACTTGGCCGGGTGGCCTTTTGTGGGCAGCCCTGGTGGGTTGAAGTGTTAAGTCTTGTGGGAACTGGCCTGTGTGGCCTGGGGCAGCCTTGGTTGGTGAAGTGTAGCGGTCTGTGGGACTGGGCCGGGTGGCCTGTGGGCAGCCCTGTTGGGTGAAGTGGGACTGGCCTGTGGGACTGGCCGGGTGGCCTGTGGGCAGCCCTGTGGGTGAAGTGTAGCGGTCTGTGTGAATGTAGCGGTGTGATGCCCGTCACCGGGAACCAGCAGCCGATGCGATGATGTCAGTGTGAGTGAGACGCTGGTATCTGACTGTCTCACCAGGCTACTCGTGTTAGCTCTGACGTCTGATGACCATTAGAGCGCAGTTTAATATGTACAATCCAGAGGTAGGTGTGTATTTTCAATCAATATACAGTGAACCTGCTTTTCAGCAGGTTCACTGTATATTGATTGAAAATACACACCTATTTTTTAAACCTTCAAAAAATTCAAATATACACACCTATATTGATTCAGATATCAGACGCTGGTTCAAACCAGCTTCTTGAAGACGCATAATGAATCAAATGAATGCCTCCAGATAAAAATGAGTTTCAGAAAACCAGAACCAAATTATAAATAGGAAGCAAAGTTTAGTGCGGGCCGCAGGGGTGTCGAAACTGGGGGACGCGTCCCCTACCTTTTCAGATTTTAGCGTTAGGTCTACAGACGTTGGATGGAAAGAATCGCATACCTATAGAACGCTGACGTCCCGGCCCTTGCCCTCACCCCAACCAGCTTCGGGTAGGTGGTGACGCCACTGGTGAAGTGGCGGTGACATATTGGCCACTGGTGAACATATTGGCCACAGGCCACATTTACTTGCAAAGACAACAGTATAGGAAAAATAATGTTTGCCTGTTTGTCGTGTACAAAATGAGCTTGATAACCTTTCGTAAGCATAACTTCCGCGTCTTGTCATCTACTCGGAAACATACGTATTCGAACACTCGCTTCGGTTTCAGTCACTTTTGACGTGAAGTCGCTACCCGCTACAGCTGTCGTGCCGGCGAACCAAACATGCAAGCCACACCAACTGGTCAGACGGTAGGAAAGTGGGGTAAAAACGGACAAGGTCGGGTGCGAGGTGTTGCCGTCTGCACGATCAGAACAATACCCGCATAGCACTGGAGCGCTGCAACTTCCCTGAAGAGAAACCTTTGTTGCAAAAGGTATGGTCCCTGGCGCGAAATCGCCATTACAAATTGGCGAGGAGCTGGCCCGGGGAGGGGGCCACAAAGCTATTCAATTAGTTTCCTTTCCTGCGACGCTGCATGGTTTAGGTAATGTATATTTCTATGAAATCGGGAGACATCTGCTTCTGCTGTCCATGGTTTCCGTGTTCTTCTGATGGACCAAGTTCAAAGTGCCTCCTCAGTAAAGCGCCTGTTTACCTTATGCTGGATTCGCGCATCGCATAATGTTATTATGAAATCGATTGTCCATGACATTTAAAACATTAAACAATGTCATTTACTCATTTGCGACCGGGCCAGGCGACGCACTTCCGTGAATATAAATTAGCATAGTCTTTCTTTTCAGGGGCCGTATTCTCTTTAATTGCAGACGATAGGAAAGAATGGCGAATTGAATACATGAATCTCCCTACACTATTTGCCTGGAAGACATCCGATTTCCCACCACCACTATAAGACTGAAACGCGCAGTGTATCCGCCACCCGCACAGAATTAGAGCAGCCTCGTATGCGGCAGCGTCTTTGGCTTCTTCGATATCCAAAGGCTGACAGAGCGTTGACCTGATTTGCCAAAACGTATATGGCTCTACTCTGTGAATTATAAGTATCCAGTATTTTTACTCACTTTTATCTAATAAATTTATTATATTTTAAATTGACGAAAACTCCTGTAAAGCGCACCACTGTCTTCAACCAGTGGCGGATGTAGAAGGGGCATGGGGTCATGCCCCCCTTGAGCCTTGAAGGGGCCTAATAGCCTGCGGGGGCCCATAGCCGATCGAAGTGACTCGAAACGAATAACACTCCGTTTTTAAACAAATCGCTGGTAAATTTGCCCACTCTAACGGCTAACCTCCAGAGAGCCTGTTTTGACTTCTAGGGGGCCCATGTCTGGTTTGCAGAGACCCATTTTGGCAAAGGCATATTTTGCATTAAAAAGGTCCATTCTGGCCTACATTTGTCTCCAGGGTCAAAGGGGCCACCAAGGCTTGAGGGGGCCACTAAGGCCTGAGGGGGCCTGCCAAGGCCTGGGGGGCCACTTTTCTACGTGGCCCCCTCTTTGACCGAATCCGGGATCCGCCACTGTTATCAACACCAGCAATATTGTTGCCCAGTTGCTGCTGGATCCGCTATAGATGGTCGGAGATTATAACTGTCACAGGAAGCCAGCTCCTCGCACCGGACACAAAGACCGACATTTACTGACCCGCACCGACAGCCAACCCGTACTGACAGCGGTAAAAAGACGACAACGAACGGTTAGCATGGGAATAAAGCGTGAACCGGTGATGCCCGAGACCGCGATGGAACCGTTACGCTTCAAAGCTTAAGTCGTCACTTACGTTCATCAAAAGTATCTAACCCTGAAAAATCCATCCGGGCGATGCGTTCGACATTCCTCAAGTCTTCCTCTTCTTCTTCAAGGTGAAATTTGTGCGCTTATGAGTGACAGGAAAACGATAAATCATTGGGAGGTGACCATTGATAGGGGCGAACATTGTGCGACGAGTGAACAAAGCAAACAAAATACAGGACATACCCGAGACTATTGTTATGTCGTGGCTGTGGCTAGGTCTGTCCTGCGCTGTAGTGACTGGATTGATTTAAAACAACCGTCGACATTAGAAGCTCAAGGGCGGCGCCATAGGGAGAGAAGGGGGCGGGGGACGCGTCCCCTCCAACATTTTTGGATTTTAACATTACGCCTATGGATGGTGCATGGAAAGAATCGACTTCAAAATGCCTCCCCCCGTCCCCGTCCCCCCCCCGTACTTTCGGAGGGTGGCGCCGCTCTTGAAAACGCTTTCTCTCTAATAAATTCATTTCAAGCTTACTTTCTTCGGCTCGAGAGGGCTCCAGAGGTCACCTGATTGGCGTCAGAGTGGTATTTGCAGGTGTGACTCACGTCACCCGGTGTCGGAAGGTCACTCTCTATGTCACAGCTGGCGACACGGGGCTGATGTAAGCCCAGCATTCATTTGGACAGCGCGTGCCGTTCTCACACCACGTGTCAGAGGTCAGGCGACCTAGCGTGGATGTCGCTAACAGTCCCCACGTGCTCGACGGAGAACGAGCTCGACCGAGCATGATGAACGATCCACCAGCACACCACAACCGGGGCCCCACCCGGCACACCCCGGGCCCGGTCCGGCACACTCCAGCACTTCTCCACTAACCCGCTCCAGATGCATAAATTCAGCCATCCCGAATCAAACGGTGATTTGATGGCTGATCATCACGAACACAACGCGGAAGTGAACTGGCTCTACGGGCGGCCTGGAGTGCGGTGGGGTGCAGGCGGAGAGCGCGGCTCTCAGCTCTGCCCGGCCCGCCGCGGGTCAGGTAACATGGTCCGCCCACGCTCACGCACAACATGGTCTTGATCGGAGGCCAGACCGGTGTGTGGTGCAGCACTCCAGCCCTAATCCATCCTAACTTGCGGCAGATGCTGCATCAGGGTAGGGATGCAAATTTCAGGATTCGGAGCCGGCGCCGGGCCAAAATTCAGGCCCGGTGGGCATGAAGCGGTGTCTCATGAACTCAGGCTTGCCGGTCTCATGCCAGGTTCAATACAAGTTCGGAGGTTAAAATGTTGTTTAATGTATAATTAAGTAGTAGACATGTTAAGTAGTAGACATTAAGTAGTAGACATGCTGGCTACTGGGTTTGGCGACTGCAGCCACATGAGGCCGGGCTTAATGCTGGTTCCATCTCATTTATGAACGGTGACGGTGGCGGTGCTGGTTCTTTAAAAAAAATGCATCTCTAGACTCTAATCAGGATCGAGTGTGGGATAAATCCTTCGTACTCCTACTACAGAATGCTGAAATCGCCGCTTACCTGGCTCTCAAAGCCCACAGTCTCAAATCTTGATTTAAAAACCCACGCTCGTCTTGTCCACTTGACAGCCACCGAAAAGCCTACAGAAATTAAAATATAAACACAACAAACAGTGTCCCTCGAAGCGTCGCAGTCTGTAGGACACGGGCTCAAAAATGAAGCTCCGCAGAGTACGATTGAGCCAAACATACTTACAGCAGACACGAGTTGCAACATTGTTTGCGCAGATAGCCGTAACATCACCCTCTAGTTCTCCTACTACATCCGAAAGCGGCGATTTACCGGAGAGATGTAGGTACACCGCTAATGCCGGCTTTCGGGAGCTCAGCGCGTGATACTCGAGCGATAGCGACGTTGTGATGATGTGAGGATTGCCCACTGTCCTGTGTTGTCACGTGATACTGGGATCAGCCGCCCGAGCTCCCGTGGCACGTTAATTATGCAATATGCAGTCGTCTCACCTAGTCTGAGACCTGGTGCAGTGGCACGCTAGGTACGCTATCGTGTCCGTGGCACGGCAGACCTGGTTCCGTGGCACACCTTTCTGCCGCGACAGGGTAGACCTGCTGCCTTAGCACATGTCACAGGAGCAGTGAAGTGAGACCTGCTGCCGTGACTCAGAAGCTGTGAGACGTACTGCAATGGCACGGCAGCCGTGAGATCTGCCCTGGCATGGCGTCGCCGCGACATCTGGCTACCGTGTCCAGTCGCCAACAATGAGTGAAAACCTCCCCAGCTCTGACGTCACGGGTAGTGACAATGGTCTTTTGAGACGTACCGATACGCAGGCTTTGTCGGATATCTGATTTAGATGGCGGATGTACCAGAACCGAAACTGCACGCATTTCTTTTTTTGTCGAAATGTACCGGAAAAGAGTCTCGAGAGCTGCGGGCATCTTAAGTCTGGTTCAACAAACACCCAACTATATCATAATGATGCCTCGCACAAACGTCTGGCACAGCCGGTACCATGCAGTGAGGGAGGCAACCAGCCCGTCGGTCGCTCCGCCAGTGGAACCACGATCATTTAACACAGTAGAGCTGACAGGGGCGTCTCAGCCGGCTGCACCCACCTCGCACAGCTCACACACAGCCTGCGCGAGACAGCTGCGATTGGCGGCCACTTTCACTGGGTCGGCAGTGACGTGACTTGACGTGAGGTAACGTGACGTGACGTGATGGGGAGCTTCCGTCACGGGTCGCCGGTCACGCCTGGGTGGCCGGTGGCACCGCGCGAAACCGACCACCACACGCGGCAACCTACGCGTTTTTGTTCAGTGCGAACCACGCGCCGAGCGGTGGTGGTAAGTTATGGCATGCATTGTAAATTGTAATATTCGTGATTCAATGATTGCATGGTCATTGGTCGTTATAGGGCAGCCAGAAGCTGTGACTGTGGTGAGGTTCGAACAGGGAGCCGTGCGTGAGATTCCGGTGGCTTTTAATTGGTAATACGTCATCGACCTACGCCTCGACCCGCGCAGGCCACCACACCCACCAACCCGAACCTGGCCTACCTGAGCACATCTGACATCGCCCATCCGACCAAGCCCAGACACCAGATGTCAGATGACGCATCCAACTCTCGCTGGCCGGAGCGATTCTCCTGTGAATATTAAACGGTTGGTTTTCACCAATTGCCTCACCTGTCTGTCACCACAAACCTATTAGGTAAGATCAAGCCACCAGAGGCGGAGATCCTAGGAAAGCATCAGAGTCGGCTGATATGTGACGTCAGAATCGTATCAATGACGTCACCAGATCAGGTCGCAAAGCGGCTCGGAGTGCCGACTAGCCTGTGACATCAGACTCTACCTGGATGTGTCCCGCATATGACGTCACCAAGTCTTCACGATTGGCGCTACCTTCTGCAGCATGAGTCATATCACCCAGTGCACCGGTGTCCATCGGCCCTGCGTGTTACTCACGGCGGCAGCGAGAGGCCGGGGTCAGCCGGTTCTGCAACGGTGCTGGGCTGCTGCGGCCCGCCCCCGATCCGGCGGCACCTGTATAGTGTATACCGACCAGCCGGACCCGCGAGGAGCCGGCGGAAGCCTCCTGCAGGGCGGGGGCGGCGGCGGCACGGCGGCGGGAGCGGGAGCGGCGGCGGAGAGGGCAGCCGCCCGGGTGGAGGGCTGCAGCAGGATGCCAGGATGAAAGGTTGACGGTGAGCGGGGGTCAGGGACGGCTGCAGTGCTCGGGTCTGCCAGTAGAGAAGAGTTGGAGCGCTCTTCTCACAGTGACGGAGACCGGTGCGGTTAGGTGTGTAATTATACATGTAAGTGGGCTGCTCATGTGCCATTGTTTACAGCAGAATGAGCTGGGCTCTGACGTTGAGTTCTGCAATAGACTGAGAGACGGTGGGACACAGGAGATGGGGTGGGTCGTTTTCTCTCGCGTGTTGGAAATAACGGCCTTCAACTCGGGTCCGGTCAAAGCGCGGTGTTACGCGTGTTACGCTATTTACACGCAGCATCGAAGGCCATCTCGAGACAAAGGTCCTGGGAAATATAGCTGCACTGCTTCGCTGGAGACCTTCGGACACATCAGATGTGCTTTATGGCGTCTCTAGGAATAGTTAAGGTTGAAAAAGCTGACCTTTTCACTGCCAGTACATTATCGTTATTTGTTCGAATAGGACAAATTAAATGGGTGGGCATTCAGGTAGTCTTTGGAGTGCACATACATATATGTGTGTGATACTTCTTATATAGGTACATTCCTGAGATGCGAAATTGATACTAAAATGGAATGTGACATTTTATAGCTTATTGAAAACATGATCTCTGTGGGAAATCTCAAACTCAAATGGAATGTTCCCTCATAAATGAATGGATAGCAGTAGATACGAATTTTGCTGTCAGGATCAAAGAAGTTAAAATTCGATCCATTTGCCTTTTTGTCCCTTCAGCTAGCAGCCCACCAGATGGTGCCTATTCTTTAGAAATCCAGTTGACAGATGCAATCTGCCTGTCACGAGTGATCTGTCAAATTGAACAATGTAAAGCCTATCGCTCACTGTTGACATAATACGAAATCATCGTACATTCGCCGAGCCATCCGACAACTTAATGAAAATCCACCCGACTGCGTGGTGACGCAAACATGGTTTCAAGCCGAAGGGAACAGAGAGGTCATGGGCTGAAACAATCCCCGGAAGCCTAAAGAAAGCCGGGAAGCTGTTTGTCATGTCGCTGGTTTCCAAGAGCCATCACCGCTTAAATCAAATTTGTGGCTCAGTAATTGCTGTTGACCCTGGATCTCTCCGAGGTCACCGTCTAATGACGGCTGTAGCCGTTCATGTCGTTATTTTCATGTTGTGCTAATGCTGCTGTTATTTAGTTTCACTGTGTAAGTGTTGCTACTAGCGAAGTGTTTGTCGGCGGTTAAGTAGCTTATTTAATGTTAGCGGTATGTTTTATATTCGGCGGAATCGCCATTATAATAGCGACATGCTGTATGTGTTGGAATCACGTAAGTCCTCAAACCAAACCATTCAAGAAAGTAACTGTAGACCCGTTTTTGTTAGTTTGCAGTTTTCTCTCTTTTAATTCAGGGGATTTTAGTTCATGTAAGCATTGAATTCCAATTCATTTTGCGTTTTACATCAGGTGATAGCAATCCACAGCGGAAGCTTCCTCCCTCGGGCAATGACCGACTCGTTCATACCTACCGCCCGCACCGAGTCAAAAATATCCGCTCTATCCCTAATTGCCATGATTAGAATCCATTGTCTGTCCATTTTTGCCTGCCCGATCGCCTGCGCGTCAGCACGGCGGCGTCCATGGCCTTGTGTTGAGTGGGAGGCTGAGGAATGAGGATAGCACCAGCTGTTGGCGGAACTCCGAGGCGTCGCCGCATCGCTGCCCGGGCGGAGATTGATGGTGATGAAGCTAGAAGGCGGCGTCTATAGCATCGACCCCACGCACACCCACGAACACGGGTGAGTGAACCCACACACTCATTTAGCAATGAGCAGTCAAGGCCAGACTGCGTCCGTGGGGGGACTGCTGTGCCGTGAACCGTGAATCTAGCCTTGGAGGAGCGTTGCCAGAAAATCGATGTGTTGCAAGAATTAAGAGCTCGCTGTCCGAGGCGAAATTAAATGTGGTGTGAGGTTTCACGGGAGGTAATTGCATGAGCGAGTAAGGTGTTACATTGTGAACATGACACGGATCTTGGCGCTGTTTGTTGAGACATGTTGGGGCTTACGTTGTGATTGGGAGCGTAACCCAATCGGCGACAAGGGGTACTCTTGTTGATTGATTAACGGTCCCGATCATACTATATAAGTTTATCGAGAAGCATCGTCCTGGCCTGGGCACAACTCGATGTGCTACGGTTACTGGACTAAGGCATCGATTCGCTATAGCAAATCGATCAGGTCCTCAACTTTCTGTTGTGATACCTCACAACAGAACTGCCGGGGACCGGGCCTATTACTGACGCAACCTAACTCAACGTGACCTTATCTGATCCGACCCTCACTGACCTGACCGCACCTGAACCATCCCAACCTGACCATCCTGACCTAAAACAACCCAACCCGACCCATTCTGACCCAGCCCGACCCATCCCGACCCATCCCGACCCATCCCTACCCAGCCCGACTCAGCCTGCCCGGCCTGACCTCACCTGACGCACCCTAACCCATCCCGACTCACGTGACCCTCTCCCCCACACCGCCCCTTCCCCACCACTCAGTTCCGCTCACGGCCCGTCACCATCGACCGCCGAGGCGCGGTCGGTGACCATGACAGTACACGCCTGGCTCGTCGTCACCCGTCGACGCTGAGTCGTGACGTGACGTCGACACTAGGCCGTGACGTAAGCCGCAGCGGTGCCGGGCTGGGCTCGCCGGGCTGGGCCAGGACGGGGCTGGACCGGGGTGGGTCAGCACGGGCCCGGGCCGGGGTGGGCCAGGCTGGGTCAGGACGGGCCTGGACCGGGATGGACAGGGGTGGGACGGGCCTGGGCCATGCTGGACCGGGGTGGGACGGGACGGCACGGGACGGGACGGAACAGAACGGAACGGAACGGTACGGGCCACCCCGGGCGGGACGGGGTGGGCCGTGCTCAGCCAACAAAGCCGCCTGGGGCCGGTCGGACGGGCCGGGCACACCTCCCGGATCCCGCTGTGAGTGGGTGGCGTCTCCGCCGAGCCCTGAGAGGTCGCGCCGCACCTCACAGTCACCACACCGAGCCTCACCGAGCCGAACCGAGCCGCGCCGCACCGAGGCGCGCCGAGCCGAGCCTCACCGAACCGCACCGAGCCGCGCCGAGCCGAGCGGAGCCGCCACGCCACGCTATAGCTGCGCCCTGCCGCACCGCACCGCCGCGCAGGCGTCGCCGGTCCTCAGAGCGCCACTCCAGAACACCTGGTGGCTGACGCTACACGAGGGGCCTGGTGTCTTTGTGTTGTGGTTTGGGTGTCAATACCGTGAGAAAGCTGCAGAGGCGCGTCGTGTTGGCGTGTTGCAGGCCGGCGGACTATGTGGTGCGGAATGTATTGAGCTGCTGTGCAATGCGCGTCCCAATGCGATGTGGAGCCATGGCTCGCATTAAAACGCAGTTGCAATGCATCAGTCGTTTTAAGGCCTTGGCTCGCAACTTGGAGCGCAGTCGCAATGCATCGGTAGCTTCGACTTGCACTTGCAGTTGCACCACGTATTTTTAATGTTCATTGCTTACCACNTTCAGAGAAGTGAAACATTCCCTTTAACTCCTTGTCGAACACGCTTTGAGTTATTGCATGGATGTTCCTGCTGAGCATAGAGGATAGTAATTATTTGGTTTTGGTGCCTCATTTTGGTCGCCCTAGTGGGGTGGGAGCCATTAAAGTGGGTAGCTCCAAGTGAAGTCAAGGGACAATCAACTGCACCTGAACTACATTGGTCACTGGAAACCAGTGGCTGCCAACAGGACATCTTATTAATCATGATTGAATGTCAGCTTTTGGCTGGTTAGATAAAAAAAAGTCTGAATGTTCAATGACTACTGAGTATTGACTGACCATTAGTTGAGTGCTAAGCGAACATTAAATGCTGAGTAGGGAGGCAAAATTTGGACAGAACTTTCATAACAGAACATCCCACAAGTATCAGCTGAGGATGTGTTGTGTGATGCTCTCACATTCCAGGACCACTGACTTCTACCACAGGCCCAAATATGACAGCCCAAACTAGGAACTAGGAAGACCAAAAGAGAACATGCTCAGACATTTGCAATCAAAGTATGTAAGCATAAACTTAACACCATGCAATGGATGCATTATATCAACAAGGTGAAGCATGCAAAGTTTGAGTTGGGTGAGAGCACATGCATCCAATGCACCAACAAGTTATGAGCCTTTACACATACGCCCACCCGGCGCCCCTACAGCTCAGTAGGGACTAGGGAGAAAGCTGAGCTTTGGCTTCTGATCCACCCGGTAGTGGCAGCTAGGGTTCGAGTCGCTTCGGTGCTCGCTATTTGCTCCCGACTGGGATGGCCTGGTGACCAGTGGCAAGGGTCGCACTCTAGATCAAGTAATGTCAGTGAGGGGTGCAGGCTGTGTCCAGGCATGCATGCACTTACAACTTTCGCTTCTTAATTCTGCTGGCTACCACGAATTGAGCGATTAGATGGTTGCATTGGTTGGGGTCAGGGCCTGCATAATACACTCTGCTTAGTGCTCATCGTGGCCTCGAAAATCCCTCTATTAAAAAAATACAACAATATACTTGACATTTTTGTTTAAATGTGGGGAAGATGTGTTACAGACAATTTAATCCAATGTCACCTGGACAAATACCATAATTACAAATAAGGGGAAAATACATATTTGGGCACTAAGGAGTAAGGAACATAGGTTAGACTATAGAGTAGGGGAGGCTAGGAAGGGTAGAAAGGCTACAACAAGAGGCGTAGCTAGAGGGGGGGGCAAAGGGGGCGATTGACCCCCTTATGGGTCACAGGACCATCGATAATGACCCAGATACCCTTTATTAGCTCTATGACTTTCAAAAAGGCCAAGAGAGGAGCCCTCAAACCAGAGGAGGGTCACTCATAATGATGTAAAGGAAAACAGTTCACCTTTAACCGCGCACCAGACGGGGGGGCGCGATATCCCCACAGGTTTTTCAAGAGTAGCGGAAAAATGGCGGCGCGTAGCGCCGCCAAATTTTGCACAACTGCTTGGGCATCAATTACACACACTTTCCAACAAAATTGACCTCCTAACTTTCAAGGTCACGTTGTCAAGTCACATTAAATGACCTGACATCATGTCACGTTTTTTTAAAGTTTGTCATAATGCCGAAGCCACAGTGCGTGAACCAAACAGTTTGAAACTCACAGTGTATATCCACCCTGTCCATAGAAATGTCATAGAATGTCCATAGAAATGTCCTCTGTCACGTCACAGCGGTTATCCACCCCCTCCCCCCACCGTCGGTTCTAAGTTTGCTCCAGGCCTTCAGATCCCCGTCGGTGCACGGGTAACCCGGCATTGGCTGGGGTCTCAGCCGAACGCCATTGTCTGGGGGGGGGGGGCGTTTTTCGCCCCTCGTTATCTTCCGAACCAATAACCGCAGCGAGAAGCGCAAGTGGGCAATCGAAAGCTATCAATGGACCACTCCAAAGCACACGCGAAATTTTCAAAATAAGGTCACACTTGTTTCGCCACACGTAAGCATGTATTAAAGGGAGTGTGCCTACTCTTTTGAAATGTCAAATATATTTTTCGTACGGTAAGAAGCTATTGCTTTGATATGGTTCACGATAAAACTCACGCTGGAGCCCCTTTTAGTTGATTTTACTTTTAAATTTGTTTTGCATTTGTTTTTTCAAAACTCATACAATCGTCACTATAAACAGAAAGTAGCGAAGATTTACTATAATGGCGCCTAAGACGATAAACAAACCTTTATGGGCAATGTATAGGTTTTGTTTACAGTGAATCGAAAATCTTTCGGCAGCTGTTATCAGTGCTCAACAGTTGTCTAATTGGCCAGAGCCAACAATTATGCTAGCGTTGTAATTTAAGGTAATGCTTCTAGTAGCGAAAGACTCTCTGCGACCATCGATAATTAAGTACTTCCAGTATGTGATTGGCGACTTTGAAATATACTCAGCAACAAAGTAATCTGGGGAAATGAAGTATATGGCTAATTAATAAAAATCTGTTTTCTACAGACAGTGTCAACAATTCACTGACCATGTGGAGTAGCATACTCCCTTTAAATACAAGAGCTCGGAAAAAGCTCAACACCTGTCACTGACCGTTTGCCCCCGTACCCCTGCGCCGCACAGCGTCTTTGCTGGACTTCCCGTGTGCAAGGACTCAGTGCAGGTCGCGACTAAAAAAAAAAAAAAAAAAAAAAAAAAGGGGGAGAGTTCAATGGTTCCCAAATTTTATCAAATCCGACATTGCTATTTAGAACCCCTTGTCATTGGCTATCTTTTAACGTCTTTTGATTGCACTTTGCTTTAAAAATGGCCTTTGTATAGCCATGGGCGGCGCCAAAGGGGGGACGGGGGGACGCGTTCCCCAATACTTTCGGATTTTAACATTACGCCTATGGAAGTTGCATGGAAAGAATCGACTTCAAAATACCTCTGTCTTCAGTCTTCAAAATACTTTCGGAAGGTGGCACCACTCTTGTGTACAGCCTGTTAGATTCTAGCTGATATTTGCGTCAAAGTTGTGTGGAGTGACGTCACTAAATTTGATAAAAACTAAAAAAATCATCGATTTTTGTATATTTTTGCACGGAAGACGTCAAATTGATGTAGGATAAGATATCCGAAGTTTCGCTTTGATAGCGCTGCTCGTTTTAGAGCTATTGAAAAGCACTGGAGGGGGGGAGGTTTGCCCACCCCCAGCCAATGGTTGGTTAAGGGTTTGAACTGAGATAGCAGATTTGTAGAGCAGATCGAAAAATGGGTTGTGATGAAAGAATTACCTTGCTCACCAAGTAATTTTGACACTGGCCCACTAATCCTGTGTCGAAGTTACTTACAGTTAGTTAGTAGTTACTCTAAGTTATTACTACCTGCAAAGTTTTGGGGAAATGCAACTTCGTCTTCTAAAAAGGGCCCACTAGTCCTGTGTCAAACTAATCAACACAGCAAGTTTATTCTTCAGCCAAAACCCATTTTTCTATCTGCTATACAAATCTGCTATCTCAGTTCAAAACTCATTTTAAAGGTTAATTATTCTCTTAAAGGAACCTCAGAGACAATGAAGGGCTTTCAAAACCAACACAGGGGCTCTTGGGCATGTCCAAGGACCCATTGAGCCCACTAAGGGGTCACAAAAACTGTCCAGGGGCCTCTCGCACATGTCCAGGGGCCCATTGAGCCCACCCAGGGAGGGCCTCTTGGGGGCATGTCCAGGGGCCCATTGAGCCCTTCCAGGAGCCCAAAAATCATGCCAAGGGGCCTCTCAAGCATGTCAAGTCCAAGAGCCCATTGAGCTCACTCAGGGGCCCAAAAAACTGACCAGGGGCCTTTGGGCATGTCCAGGGGCACACCAAGTCCCCCGGGGACCAACAAACCTGTCCATGGGCCTCTCAAGCATCTCCAGGGGCACATTGAGCCTTCCCAGGGGCCCTGCAAACTCTCCAGGGGCCTCAAGCATGTCCAGGGGCCCACAAGTCTGTTCATGGGCCTCTTGAGCTTGCCCTGGGGCCCATTGAGTGTTCAACAAAGCAGCCAGCAGTCAGCACAGTCCCTTGTCAGGTTGTATGGGCCCCTGAGCAGGTTGAAGGGCCTTTGGGAAGTTAAAGGGCCCCTGTCCAGGTCAGAGGGACCCCTGACCAGACCAAGTGTCCTTGGATGAGTCCGAAGGGCCCCTGAGCATGCCAAATGGGCCCCTAGTCAGCACAGAGGGGTCTCAGGCCAGGCAGAGGGCCCTCTATCACCTACTCCACATGTCTTTTGGTGGATCCCAGATGAGTCCCTGAGGCCTGAACAGGTTGAAAGGGTGTTGAAAGGGTCAGAGGGGCCCCTAGACAATCTGAGTACCATAGGCCTTTCAACAGCTGATGCAGTTCTAAACATTGGAATAAAACTCAAAATTTTGTGATGCTCTGCAGCATAATTTAATTACAAATTATATTACATACGTGTTCACAAATCGTGCCATTAATAGGCATGCCATGCATGAGTTGTATTGCTACTTTCCTGTAAGATTCGACAACATAGTTGACTTTAGAACCTATTTTTACTGCACATTTAGACATACAATAACTTTTCTCTAAAATCGTGCACAAAGATCGCACCACCAGCACCATCAGCCAGGATCGGCCACTCACCTCAACGCTTCTGTTCAAGCTCACCTGTTAGGGTTTCCTTGCTCATCTGCCCTGATGGTGAGGGGCATAATGGACGGAAAGGAAACCGTCGTCGAAAAGAGACTGCCAACCCCTGAACAACTGGACAAGAATCTCGATTTGGAATAGGACAACTGGCGGATGTACGAGGGCTGGAAAGTACGTCTTGGCTTGGCGTTATTAATTGAGTCCAGTGCTGGAAGGTCAACTGTCAGAGGAGTACTAAGGTGATATAATCGATGTGACGAATGGATGTCGGAAGTGTGTTCTAAGAAATACCATAGAGGTCAACAAAATACAAGAAATGCTAAACAATCCATCACACAATGAGTGGTGTAAAGTTGAAAAATACGCTACATACGAAGAGAGATATAAAAATGGGACAAATAAAAATGCATGGCATATGACACGGAATGGGTAAATGAAGGAATGAAGGCAGTCATGGGTAGTGAAATTATGACGAGCAGTGGGTCCTTGGGCGCTTGTTACCCGCCTTGTATGCTTGTTAAGGATCAGGGCGCATACCAGGGTGGAGTGGATAGGTGTAACGGGTATACTGATACATGTACAGTAAGTAGTTTTGACCTACCAATCTACATGAGCAGCAATATCAAATAGTCGGGTTGCTAAGGACGACTTCTAGAGAGGACTTGAACTTGTCAGTGTCTCTGAAGACAACTACGCATCTGGCAAGAATTCCGAAATCTTGTCAGGCCAACACGTTCAGTGAAGAAACGCAGCCCCTCGGCTAATCGAATCTGACATCGGCTACCCTTATCTTGAATCGGCTGCCTCGAGTTCGGGAGTCGCGAGGAAGTGTCCCACAGACTCTGTGGGTCTATGGGACTTGCCTGAGATTTTCCAGCACTTGATTAGTGTCGGCTCTGACGAGAACCTCTTCCCTTCACCAGAGTACAGATCTGAGTTCTCTTAATCTGTTCCCATATTCCTTATTTCCAGTCCTTTGATCTGACGAGTCCAGAGCCTCTGTATATGACTCAAGCTCCTAAGCATCTCTGCTGTATCCAGTGTTCCAACAGTTGAGGCGTACTCTACCAGACTGGCCTGATATGATGTCTTAAGTATGTGAACCATCGAAGCTCAGCGTTTTCTCCTACACACAGTCTTTCAGAAGCTATGTGCTACCCGCCGCCGCCTTCCTTGTCCGCACCTTCGCTATGCTCATGGAACTTAAGTTGATTGTCAACTCAGCTACTACCGAGTCCATCTGTGCGAACTTTCATATGGAAGCTGCTGTCCATCTAGTCGTGTAGTTCGGATCTGTTCCTGTGTGGCGCGAGGCCTCTGGAAGCCGAAGAACGGGGGCAACATTCTTCTTGAGTTCATGTGAAGTCCCTCATGAAATTTAGGCAGTCAAGCTGAAAAGATGATCATCAGTTGCAATCTCGTGGTGCCATGAATCAAATGTCGTCAAATACTAATGTGTAAATCTTCAAGATCAATCGGCGAAAATCTTGTATGGCCATGTGAGGTTTACCTGAATAATTGGTTAAACGTAAACAAGAAAAGATAGAATTGGACCCAGTACTGATCCTTGTCGGTTATCACACTTCTTTCAGCGCCCTATGTTAACAATTCCTTTGGTGAGCACGAGTTTCGATCCGGTTTGATGTTGTTGTCACGACTATAGAGTGTGTTCTTACGACCATCTGTGCATTGTATATACTCACATCGAGATGCACGGATGAATATAATCTCGAGTGACGTGCGGCATGATGCCAAGTTAAGTAATCTGCACCAATACCTATGGCATCTCAGTTTGTCGCAGTAAGTATAGCGTGACATGACACACATCAAACGCCTTTGCGAAATCAAAACAGTACGAGATCAACTGATCTTGCCCTTGTCCAAGTCCTCTCTGAGACATAAATCATATGTAATCAGGAGTTGGTCCTCTGTAGTCTGCCTGGCCTGAAACCCGACAACTGATGGCCAGTTAGGATGTTGTTTCTCAGTGAAACAACGTATGTATTCTTGAGAGATTACACGTTCGAGACATTTGGCGGGACTTGATGGCAGGGCAAACTCGGCCGGTAGTTTAGGGGGTCAGCATGAGACACCTTTTTCTTGAAAATTGGCAGCAACCAAAGGATCACTTCCAAAGAGGGGGTAGAGATCCCTCCTGCAAAGAGATAAGTGAAATAATTCCGGCATACAGGGATGAGCTAGCAGTTGTTGCACATGCGGTTTCAACATTGAGGGTGAAGACCATCTGGTCCCATAAGATGAGTTTACATCAAGAAGGGCCAAGGAGAATCTTCTTAATATCCGGCGGAACCAAAGTCATGTTTCTTCCGCACTCTACATCACCCTGCTCGGTGTGGTGCTGGGTCATCTGGAACATCAGAATTATACACAACCTAGGCGAACAGGCTTCAGAAAACATTCTGCATTTCGAGCGGATTGTCAGTTGTAGAGTCTGTGTCCAGGCCAAGTGGGCCGACAGAAAGACCGGATTTTTTTGCAACGAAAGAATAAGCAATGTATTAGCTTCGGAATTTACTTCATCTCTTGATAATCAACGACTTTTCGTATTCTACCTGTGAATGTATAGGCAAAACAGCGAAGCTGTTTGTTGACCTGTAGGATCGAAACCAAGCAACGACGTGTGACTGTTTGGGAAACTGGGCGACCATGGAGAGTTCCTGGCATCGTTTATATTCACGCCAATGTCTCACGTACCTCTCCTTTTCAAGGCAGGTTGCGTACTAATTTTCCATGCGAACTTTGTCTCTGGTTCCGTTCTGGTCAGAGGTGGGAACAGTAACTGGGGCAATCAAGCTAAGAGTTTCAAGGAGTCCTGCAACATGCCTCCTGTGGCTGTCAGTGGCATAAGCTCAGTGTCCCAATCCAACGTCCAGCAAGGATTCATTGATCAGTTTAACATCCCTGAACCAACGACATGCGCTGGGTCAACTGGTGTTGGTTGACTGGATGCTCCTTGTCTAAAAGTGTTATCTGAAGTGGACCTACAGTGATCACAGCCAGGAGGTGGGGGCTTGACCTCAACTTCACGATTCTATCTGTCTCTGTTGTGCACAAACAACAGCATCCAATACTATTACCAAAGATCTTGGAACGAGCCTCGTTTACTCCACTAGTGAGTCCGAGTGTGTCGAAGGCGTCTGGCAACCTCGAGTCAAATGGCAAGGACCGCCTGGGAGGCTGCTCCTGCAGATGACCACTGATGGTTGGAGATTAAAATCTCCAATGATAATGGAATCCTCCCCCGCTCCTTGTCAATACATTTCTGTCTAAAGAGAAATGGCTAATCAGTAAGGCTTTTGTCGCTGGCAGTTTGAAGGGGGCCTGTATACCGTGTACACATAGATATCTAAAGCGATACACGAAATGCATATGAACATTGGGAAATGATCATCTATGGTTGTCCACCTGAAGCTTTTCAGATCATACCGCGAGAAAACTCCGTGTGTCGCTGGCAATTCCTACTATCACTTACGGAAGACTTACATATCCCGGGATTCTGAACCGTTGCATCTTTGACAGGAGGAGTCAATGAGTTTCAGATATTAACATAAATATCAGTGTTTTCAATGGCAAATTGAGTATGTGTTGCATAGTATAGGTATTTGGTGCAAAAGACCGTTTACATTACAGTGGGCAAAGTTTAACATAATGCCGAGTATTTAGTTGGCCATCGCATCTCAGTTTTCCCGAGTGACTTTGGTGTGGGGTTTGGGAAGTGTCCAGCTCTTCAGGGGTTTGGTTCCAAGAATCGGTGTCCCCCTTGCCCTCTGTCATGGTGGTGTCCGGCTCTTCCGGGGTTTCGGTTTCCAGCATGGTGTCCCCTTGTCGTCTCTGTCAGGGTGGGTGTCCGGCTCTCCAGGGGATTGATCTTCGGCAGCGATGATGTTTCCCCCTTGCTCCGGGGAGGTGAGTACAACTTGTTTTGGAACCAGTTTTCCTCACATACTTGGTGTTTGCTTGTGTCTCTGATGATGAGTTATGCTGTGGGCTGGTGATTCTGAGCTGGCTGGCTTGGGATTCGTTCGATCACCATTCGCCTGGCGTGTGCGGGAAGTCACGCCTGTGTGTAGTTCTTCTTTGCGTTGGTTATATGTCACGTCTTTTCGTATGTATACAATGAGAGTGAGGGGATTCCTTGAGGTCTCGTGGCATGTTCTAGTATCAATTGCGCTGTGTGCTGCTCTGAACGTTTCCCCGAAGAGATCAGTCATGCTCTTGTTTGACATACCTCAGTAAGAAGCCACCCTCTCCCCTGTGAGTAAACTCTGTGATTTCTCCAAATTAACTATGCTTTCTGCTGCTGTTTTCACTCTCGACCCCGAATGACCATAGAGAGTATTGTCGTTTCTTACCGCCTCTTCTAGCTCTCTGAGTTTCTCACGAACACACTCTACGGTAAGTCTTGAGGTGTCTCGGTCTGAGATGCCCCCTGGAATTTGGGGTTGATCAGGTCTTTGTGTGTAGTGCTGGGTTGTAAGGTCTCAGAGTAATCAAGCGTACTGAAGCTCTGGCCTATTCCTATCTGTTGTGGACATGTTGTGGTTGTTGTCGGTTGTTGTGGTTGTTGTCGGTTCTTCGTGTGCGTTCTCGGGCTGGTGGTCACAGCCACCAGGTGATCTTTCAGGGCCAGTTCAGCGTCGCCTACCTTTTTCACGGCAGCTCAGAGATCATTCATTGGTGTTTGACGGAGATTTGAATCAATGTGCTAGCCAGGTGTTGCCTGGACAGCTGTATCATTCATCTGGGGCTTAGGCTGGAGTTCTGCTAAAGGTTGGGAAGTTTCCGCATGATGTCACAAATGAAGGCGAGTATCCCATGCTTTTTCAGTGCATGTACGCACTTTAGATATGTCCTGACAAAATGCGTGGTACCAGTTTCCAAACATAAATCACACTGCACCACCCTGGCTGAGAATCCTTCATCCTCCAGGTTGCATGCTGCGCCTGGTCCACCCAAGCAAGATAAACAGAACCATTCACAAGTTAGGCTCTAATAATTGTAGGGGAGAAACACTTGTGCCTATGTACTTGGACAGCAAGTTGATGGCGGCGGCAACTGTGCCCACGTTCATTGACTCATGTCCGGGGACAACGTCACTGCAATTGGAGAGTTTTCAATCCACAAGCCTGCAGACACTGGTGTGATTCCTTGCATTGCTGTTTGAAGTAACCAGAGCAACTACAACGGGCCCAAGACTGTGGATCAGGATAGGTTCAGGAGACAAGAAAGCAACGGGTTGAGCATACTCCCCAGACAGGCCACTCAGCAGTTAAGCAGGCCCAGGCAGTCTCCAGCAGTTCAAGTCGTTGTCAGCCGCTTCATGCAGTTCATCCGCCCACGTTTTCATGCTTCAGCAACAATCCTTTACAGCAATAGCAATCATCTCACAAACAAAGCTTTAATCTTCAAATCCACTTGTAGGTATTCATGTCTTGATTTGCTATACCATTAGCCGTGTCGTTACCTCCTTAGATTCTAATTCTGCTATCTCTCAACGGTGAGCAGTCCTCTCCCATCTCCCTACCGACACCCAACCGCTTTCATCATGACACTGACAAGATCTCATTGAATATGCCATACTTAGCAGTCTGGACAATAGGAACTGTGGAGCCTGCAGAGGCTAATTCTGCTAATGGAAAATCACAGAAAGGCAGGGGGGGGGGGGGGGGGGGGGGGGGGGGGGGGGGGGGGGGGGGGGGGGGGCGGGGGTGAAAGCGCTAACAGATGTGTTTCAATAGTGGTGCATGACACAAATCAAACTGAAATGAAAAAAAAACAGATGTGATATGCTCTCATGCCCATCTCACCCCCGAAGCAGATTCTGGAAGTGCTTCGCAGCTTCTGTCTGTTTTCTGCTGTCTGCTTCTGTGACGTCAGCTAGCAAAAAACACTACTAGGGTGTGCCAAACAGCAATATGGGGACTAGGTGTTTGTAGTGAAATGTTAACAGTAGCTTTCAATTTGTTATCATTAAGTACAGTGCCTATGATAAGCTATGCCCACTTTCGTAAAAAATGTCAAAATTGATTTTGTGGACTAGTGCCTGTAACTGGTATCTAACATATCAGAGATAATACAAATTACTATTTAAAAGGTGATAAATTAATACATACCTGATCAAGTGTTCACCAGTAAACGAGATCTAGCTGGGTTGATGATTAATTCACCAGTTACCTCCTACTTCAACAAAGCACCTAACAACATTTCGGCTACGGAAAGTGAACAAACACTCCGCTACTAGCAAACACGAATTGGCTAAGTCAAATGGAGGCAAGATTAAATATATATAATTATTCGATAATATCACAATATTCACATCGCGCTGCACATTTAACACCGGCTGTCGTTATAGGACATTGGATGGCACCGCTCGCCGGCGACCGCCCATTAAACTTCAATGACTTCAATAATTTGTTTACCATTGTGGCGCATCAGCTGTTGGAATTGTATACGTAGCCGGAAACGTAAATATTGCCCTGCTCAAACTAGTGATTTGAAATGTTAATAAATGTCAAGTTATGCACTTTCAAAAGCCATTTAGTTTAATAAATAATACAAAACAGGTGAATACAGTTTGATTGAGGAAACTTTTGTAAAAGAAAATAAACCGAAAGATTATGGTTTAGTTTGAGCAGTGCAGAGGTTCAAGAATCCAGCACTAGAGCGCAGCACTTCCTTTTGAGAACTTCCGTCGAGCATGGTGGGTCTCGAATCCTTTTTCTCGATTTTATGTCTTTTTTCTAGTAATTAAACATTTTCAATTATTCTTGTTGTGAGCGAGAAGAATGAGTAAGTGTAGAGAAAGATCGATCTGGACTTATCGTTTAAGTTCCTCATTTGTACGATGCTCATTAGTGTGTTTTTGCATGATTCTGATCATTGTGTTTTGTCTTGCAGCCTCCCAAAAAGGACACAAAAGGAGGCAAAGGGGCTGCAAAGCAGCCCCAGAAGACCCAGAAGAAGAAGGAGGGGTCTGGAGGAGGCAAGGCTAAGAAGAAGGTATGTTCTAATTTTCATCACATTAGCATTGTTGTGAATCTGGGACTGCACTGTCACTAACCCTGTTTCTATTACTGAAGTGAATCTGGTGCAATTGTCATCATGAATCTGATGCGTCTGTCATCAGTTCCCATGAACACATGAGTGGAGTTGGGATTGGGGGAAATGGTGTGACAATAATTCACTTTGTGCCCTTGCTTTAGAACAATACAAGGATTTATAATCATATATATAGTAGCACAGCCAGGGAGGCATTTGGTATCAGTGTGGCTGGCGTCACTGTCGCAGCCTGGTTCAAAATCAGTTGGCTGGTTTTGGCATGTCATTGTTGTAAAATGGTTTAAGACGTCATGTATTCTCAGCGGTCATTGTGGAGATCCCTAACTAACTTTACATTGCTCAAACCACCATTAAACAAATTGGAGACAAAATAATAAATAATTTAATGGTTATAACGGCCTATAAACGTTAGTTTTAAGTTAAACATAAAACTATTACATGGCCTTCACAGTCTGAGAGTTTAACTTAATTAATATGGCCATTAGTCTGATTGAGACAAAAACCTAAACAAATAACAGCCATAAGTTGATCAAGACAAAACTAAATATATGGTTATTCAAGTCAGATTGGAGAATGTTTAAATTGTTACAGGATCAACTTCTGACTGAAGATATACAGTCATCATATTGCATTTACTCGTCAATCCAATGTACCTAATCAGCTGAGGGATTTTTGTGCTTGGACGTGATGTTATTGCTAGCCCTAACATTAGACGCAATTGCCCCCTCCCCTTATGGACGGCAGGGGGCCCACCAAGACTGGCTCAGATACCATTTGTGTTAAGGTAAATGGCTTTCTAAAAGTCAAAAAAATCATGAAACCAGGTGAGGTGATCACTGATGCATGTCATGAGCCCTCCTAGGCTATGAAAGGCTTTCAAAGCTAACTCTTCGGGCATGTCTGGGGGCCCATTGAGTCTACTTTGGGCACATAAACCTGTTCAGTGACCTCTGAAACATGTCCAGGAGCCCATTGAGTCTGTTCAGTGACCTCAAGTTTGGTAAGGGTGTTTGGTTTTGTTTTAAAGTTGTGTTTGGCTGTTGAGTGTTGAAATATGAAGTTGACAAATGTATTTGTTTGTAAAGGGGCCATCCCAAATTAAAGCAAATTCCCGTCTTGTTAGCATTTCTACACATAACAGCATCTGGTTTCAAGGCCATTTTCTAGCCTTTTGTGTTCAAAGAATTATCTCTTCATTTATTTTCTGTTCCTTTTTCACCTGATCTTACCAACACCAATTTTCATAATTTGGATTGGATTGCATAATTTTGGTTGGAACAATTTGGGTAATATTTTCCACTTTCAGTTTTACTGTGAATTTCCACCCCTAAAATATAACCCTAGCACCCGATAGGCTATGCTTATGTGAACGGTAAACATGTTTTGGGGAAGGTTTTTGCTGTTTGTAATAGCTTATTTTGATTGAATTTTTTTAAAGCTAAATTATCAGGGGTCTTTTTTAGGCTGAATTCTCTTCTCTTGAGCAGCTATTGTTAAGCTGATTTTTCACTGTTTCACCCTCATTAAATAATTGTTTCGTTTTCCAAGGATTTAATAATCTTACCAAGTCAGGATAGATGGGCGCAAAGTGACCTTAGCGTCGACGCGCCCTAAAGCCAATAAAAAAAACACAATGTTTCACTTTCAAGTAAAATTTTCTACCAATAAATTTGTACTTTCCAGGATGGTCATGAAAAATCCCAACACTTGGCTGCAGCCATGAACATGAATAATTTGACCTATCCTTACTACATAATATATGATTTCAGCTTGGATTAATTGCCCATCTGGTAGGGAAAACATTTATTGACTTCAAAGATGCCTGCATACATTTTTGGTGTAGGCAAGATCTAGTAGGTTAGGGTAAATTTCTTCTGTGTAATTTGGGCTTTGTTACCCCCTTTCCATGGCTTAAAATGTGCGATTCTCTGAGGTTTTTGACGATGATTATTTAACTTTTAATGCCTTATTGTGAGGCGGTGAGTCGGGAGATATTCCAAGTACTTTGTGCATGTGGACAATAGTAATTGTGTTGTTGACCAAGAATGTTTATATTGAATCCACGAAATAATGCTTTAGATCGCCTCTGCCCAAACTATACACGTTTCAATGAAAGCAGTACTGGTGTCTAGCAGAAATTGTTGGTGAATGGGACACACACAGCATTTTATTGACTGTAGGAAGTGAAAGTGAGGTGTTTTGAACTGTCTGGAAGGCATAACCTATTACTGACATGATCTGAGCCCCAAACCTGCCTTGCCTGCAAAGTGTTATTAGGCATGGTGTGGATAGCTGATAGCTGCATGCTATGATATGGGGATTCATGTACATTTCATCATGCTTTGACAGCAATGGCTTCAGTTGTCAGGTCACCATTGACTGCAAACGTTTGCACTTTTCCTTATGATATCCAACACAATGCATATCATGTGACAATACACATGTTTTCAGCGAAAGGGGCTCTGCAAGTTGCTGTAATAGATAGCTGCGTTGATTTTAATTATGATTCATGTGCATTTCAGTCATTGCTGTTGCCAGATAAAGGGCGCTGTCAGTTGTCACAATGCCCTTGATTGCATAAACGTTGCGATGTTGGCGTTGTCTCCGGCCACCAATGTTAACTCCTGTGTTTCATTCTCCATCTTGCAGAAGTGGTCCAAGGGAAAGGTCCGTGACAAGCTTAACAACTTGGTGTTGTTCGACAAGGCCACCTATGAGAAGCTTTACAAGGAGGTGCCGTCCTACAAGCTGATCACGCCCTCGGTGGTCAGCGAGCGGCTGAAGGTCCGGGGATCCCTGGCCCGCGCTGCGCTCATCGAGCTCCACAGCAAAGGTTAGTGGCACAGGTCACGGGCTTCTGTTCAATGGGAGTGCATTCAGTCAGCTTATATGGATGCAAATACTTGATCAGAGTAGTTTCCTTGCTTATCTCGTTTGATGGAATGGTTAGCTGGAAATTCCCGCCTCCTTAATTGTGTTTCAGTCGCTGGTATTTATTGCCGACCAGATGTCGAGTCTTCGAGCTCTCATAATTTTTTCCACCTTTATCTGTTGGTATAGAATAACGCGAACTGATCGCACGTGCTGGGTTCTCGTCACAATATTTGCAATTCAGTTCAAATAATTTTCAATTTCATATCGCTTTCCAGAATTAATAAATGTGAGTAAGAATGTCGGATATTGATATCGGCTCACAGTTCCCTCTCCCCTATTCTGTTCTGCTTATTATCTTGTGTTCATTATCAAGAGACGTCTAATCACAGAAAATTACAACCTTTTGAGTAGCACCAAAGGCAGCATAGCCACATAACCTCAGTAGTTTCGGCGCCCTAAAGCCCAAATTAACTACAAAGGCAGCATACTAAGCGTACTGTCAGTCAAATACGTTCTTTTTTGCTTTGGACAGGATGCCTTTATCACCAATGCTACTTACACCAGCCTTATGATAGGAATTAACAATTAGAATGCCATTTATGTTTGAAAATATTATCTGAAGGGTGATATCTGAAAGGTGTTTGCTGATCGCGTCATGTATTGAGACTCGTCTCTTTAACCGAGCACGAGTCTCGTACCACTTGTCATCTGTTCTTGAAGCTAAACCGGATGTAGCGTGTTTCCTGTCGGCGCTCCTGCCATTGGTCTGACCGAGCTGTTTCGTTCCCAGGACTGATCAAGCTGGTGGCGAAACATCACGCCCAGATGATCTACACCCGGACAATTGTGGTGGAGGATGAGGTCGAGACCAAGTAAAGCCATTGTCCTGTTCATAAAATAAACGGAAAAAAGTCACTTGTTTCTGCTGGGGTCGAGTGGATGGAATGGAAGTGATAAAAGGTACACGTGACAGCTGAATGGATTGACTTCATGAATGGCAGACATTTGTGAAAGAATATTGACGCATTTCGTTTGATAAAAGCATGCACTCACGTTTGACAACGATAGTTTTTGCTCACCATCTTGTCCATTTTGTTGACTATTAATATTTTCCAATTGTCAGGTATTGGATATCAGGTACACAGACTGTTGCGAGAGTGTGTGCGTGTATTTTGCACGCCACAGTACATTGCGATCAAAATTATAACGCTCGAACACTGGACGGTCTCGAGTTTCGGTTGTTACTTTGAACGCCAGTCAGGGATGGCTCCCCTTTCTGTTCAAGTATCTGCTGAGTGCGTAAGGGAATGGTGGGATATTGGAAATGCAAACGATGAGCTTCGTGTTGTTGGGCATGTGCGCTAAATGCTTGGGCGAAACCGTCGCGCCTCAAAACCCCAATACTAAAAACAATCTCATAGTGGATATTTGAAGCGATCGTATCCAAACTTGTGCCTGTATCCCAAAGTAGGATTTGGGATCCCTCGGTACAAAGTGCATGAAGATCTTGGATCCATTTGCGTAAAATGCTGCAAGATCTGGGGTCCCTCGGCGTGAAATACTTGAGGATCTGGAATATCCTTGTGGATTTTTAATTTGAATAGCTTCATGTCTTGAAACACAAGCATGGATTGACATAAATATTTGTGATCTATTTTGTATATGTAGTAAGTAGATACTAATGCCTGCAAATTACCTTGTAAGTTGTACCTAAAGGAAACAGACTTAGTGATACTTTTGTTCATATGATACAATGTCTATTACCTGCAGATTATCTTGTCATTTGTACATAAGGGAAACGTAGATATTGTAATTCATTTTCCCATATGATACAACCAGTAAAGCGCCGTAGTTAGCGATGAGCGAGCGCGAAGGAAATGTATGGTAAATTTCAGCTCAATCGGGCAAGTAGTTTCTGAGATACAAAAAGGGTGCGCACGCGCTGACACCCACCCCTGATTGCGGAAAGGCAGCGGATGAGAGGTCACGAACCACCCACCAAATTCGAACACAATCGGTTCAGCCGTTCCTGAGATATAGAATAGGGGTGTGCACGTGCAGAGGCACCCCACCCCTGACCAGTGGAAAAGCGGCGGCTGAGGGTCCCTAACCACACACCAAATTCGAACACAATCAGCCCAGCCGTCACTTTTTTTTGTTGCGACAAAACACCTTTCAACGCTCTTCACGCGGCACGCGCAGTGGTAGTCACCCACATGAGTCTGCACTGATAATAACAACAGGATTGATTGGATGGGGCTACTCAGCGAAGAAGCCTGTTTGTCAATCGGACGTTCGATTGCCAAGATATGAGCTCAAAAGTGTCGCCTCGAGTTCGGTTGGTTGGGTTGGGCCGCTCATCAGATTTTACCCATACACGACGTAAAGACAAGCGTTAGCATGAAGATCCCGAAGTTGGATCCCTCGGCATAAAATATATTAGGATCTGGGATGTTCGTGGATCCCTCGACTTTATTGATACATGGATGTGTCTCATGTGGACATAAGTGTCGTTTTCTATAGGTTTGGTAGGGCCAAAATCCTACCAATAATGTCACATTTTAACATACGGCCTATGTGTTTCATGGTAAGACTACTTTAAAATATCTTCGTTAGCATTGGAGCCGTACCAATCACTTTCAGAAGACATCGCCTCTGCGTGTGGATCCCGGGACGTAGAGATCTTGGACTTGATCTCAGCTGGATTCCGGATCCGGACACATGTCTGTGTTGCCACTTTTATATTTTCAATTCACGGGAGACACCTTCAGTCACAGACTGTCTGAAAAGATGCATCCATAGTATGTTAGTATGTTAGTATGTACCATGGATGAGAAATGTAGCTTCTATTCCAGCTGCAGAGTGCGGTGCCTTATGATTTATCAGTTCATATTCCAACTCAGTGTCTCAGCACGGTGGTGCCTGTTAAATGCTGTGCCGCACAACTCAGTAGTTCCTATCGCGGCCAACAGATGTCTCGAGAAGCTGATACCTGAATAATGCTGTGCCGCACAACTCAGTAGTTCCTATCGCGGCCAACAGATGTCTCAAGAAGCTGATGCCTGAATGATACTGTGCCGCACAACTCAGTAGTTCCTATCGCGGCCAACAGATGTTTCAAGAAGCTGATACGGTAACGCCTGAAGGATACTGTGCCGCACAGCTATGCAGGTCCCTTTTCAGTCCCAGTCCATACATGTCCATTTACGTTGTTTGATGAATGTGGTGCTGCAAAGCTAAGTAGTCTCATGCAGACGCCTTTTAAGATAGTGGTATATGCTTACCTTTACCTATTGCATTGCATCATAGGTCAACATTTCCTGTTCACCTTTGCATCCGCGACTTAAAGGGAAATATAGCACCATTTAACATAAGTTTAAAACTGAGATAGCCAGATTGTCGGGTGTGCTGAGAAACCCCCAAAACCGAAACTTTTCCCTCCAAACGCAACCTAGTTCTGAGTTTCAACCCAAAAACCGTTGGTATCATATGTTGGTCATATTTCAACGTCACAAATCAAACCGTGACGTTTCGCATACGTCATCAGTAGTTACTTCCACTGGATTGCCACCGCCACTTCGCTTTTTGGAACCGTCCGCCAGGTATTTCAGTTACTTGCGTCCGCCCGACCGCCACCGACGGTCGGGTCAGGCCCGCCTCGCACACTAGTGTTTCACGTAGCGTGCCCCACGTCCCTACCGGCGCGAGCGATCGCCGGTCGACCCAGCCAGTCGCCGTTTCACGCCTACCGGTGCACCCATTCGTGCGTGCCGGCACAGCAGAACTGTCACTGGGCGGCGCAAAGTTTGCCGTTCGATGTCTCCTTGTGAACGACACAACTCGCTTTGGCTGACGCAACGATTGGTGTGAATGTCACATGTAAAACATTATTATATTTTTCAAATTACTCAACAATTTTCTGAGTTTTTTTCGCAAAAATGAATGGCCAGGACCCGTAAATCAGCGCATTCTCTCTCCAACTCATTCTAAACATACTTTCCCAAGGGCTATTAATTCCCTCTTAAAGGGAGTGTGACCTACTCTTTTGAAATGACAAATATATTTTTATTACGGTAAGAAGCTATTGCTTTGATTATTGGTTACGATTAAAATTCACGTCTGGAGCCCCTTTAATTGAATTTGTACTTATATTCTGTTTTGCATTTGTTTTGTTTCAAAACTCATATAACGAAATCGTCACTTATAAACAGAGTAGCGAAGATGTTTCTCTACTAATGGCGCACTTGGCCAAAAGCTAAAAATATGCTAAGCGTTGTAATTTAAAGAGCAATGTTCTTTAGTGCGAAAGGCTCTGTCTGGCGACTACCTTTGATAATAAATCTGGCTGCCAGTATGTGAGGTTTTGGCGGACTTTGGAGGAATATCTCAGCAACTTAAGATGATCTCTGGAAATGAAAGTACATGAGCTTAAATTTAGAAAAATATGTTCTACAGACTAGTGTCAACAACTCCACATGGCCAATGTGAGTAGGCACACTCCCTTTAACGTTGAGAAAACATACTTGTCAAAGAAACCAGCGATTTTAAGCGAGCAGAACAGCCAAACACACCTTCCGCTCAGCATTGCATAAATATTCAAGGATAGAAACTATTGCAGTGTTAGGCACTTTTGTAGCATAATTAGTAGAGATGTGCTCGGCTCAGATTTTTAATGAGTCCTTACTAGACTATACCTAGAACATAAAATTATGTTGTCAAATCCTTTTAGTCGATTTTGTATTCTTTCCTTCAATTTGTCAATATCTCTCCTTTCGGTGGAGCCAGTGGAGGATAGTATCTGATTGTTAATGTGACTGAGACGCAGTGGCGACGGAGGAGGGGCAGGACGCAGTGGCGCAACAGCCAAGAGGCGGGGCGGGTTAAAGAGAAGTCAGCTGAACCCCCCCCCCCGAAATTTCTGAGGGGGCCCGCATCAAAGACCCGTATTCTGGCCCATACTTAGCGGGGAGGGGCCCGGTCTGGGAAGGCCTGATCGAGG
>VOPJ01003912.1:0-16771 GCA_014673585.1 Semibalanus balanoides
CCCTGTCAGGCGAATAGATCGGGTGAATTGATCTATAGATCGGGAGATTAGAGGCGTATCTTTGCGCCTGTAACGCATTGTTAGAAGTCGGGATTGCTCAAGGCTTTCCGCGAGGGAATTCAGTGATACTCTGTAGAAGTTGTACCCTAATGAGACTGGAAACCTCCCTGTCAACCTGGCAGACGTGTTTCGACAGGTAACGAAAATCCCTCTCTTACCCAGTTAAATATGTACATACTGTTTCGGTTTGTTATTCATTCTTTGGCTGGTAAAGTTGTATCCTTGTTGCTGCAGACACCGTTCGCATTAAGGAAAGGGTGTACTACTATCCCACAAGTTTGACGTAAATCAGCTAAACTTAACAGATCGTAACATGAGGCCACTTTTTAAAGGAGTGTTGCCTAACTCACATTGGTCATGTGGAGTTGTTGACACATGTCCTGGTAGACAGATGTTCGGAATAAGCCATGGTCTTATTTCCCCAGATTCACTATAGTTGCTGAGATATTCCGAACTCGCCAAAGATCATTTCAGGCAGAACAAAATTATCAATATTCGCCAGCAGAGCTTTCGCTACTAGAAGCATTGGCTTAAAGGAAAAGTTCACCCTTCACATGGGTTTTTAACTGAGAAGCAGTTTTGTAGGCCGGTGAAAAACCCTAATGCAAGTTTTGGGCTGAAAGGGCTCTCCAGCCGAATATATTTGACTTTTTGTCGAGGAAGTGGGCCATAAATAAAGAATGTCAAGAATGTGGGCCTTCTCACCTGGGCAGAGGCTATACAGTAATATTACGCGACTACTTTCGAATATCTGATTGGCTGAGCCACGTTTGACGTAGCGGAGAGTACACATATAGTTCTGATAAAACTAATAATGTACGTCCTTATGTCCTGAATTGGCGCGATGTATGGCTATTTTTGACATCATGAAAAGAAGTTGTATTTCAAAATAGTCAAATCATGTTTGAAAAAACAACAATCCAAGGTGAACTATTTTCCTTGAAAATTACAACGCTAGCATATATGTTGCGCTGGCCAATTAAAACAACTCGTGAGCAACTGTAGCAGCTGCCGATAGAGCCTCGATAACTATAAACAAACCCACACATTGTTCGTATGGGTTTGTTTATTGTCTTTGGTGCGCCAGTGTATGTAACATCTTCGTTACTCTGTTAATAGTGGTGATCGTTTATTAGTTTTGAAACAAAACAAATGCAAAACAGAATATAAGTAAACATTCGACTAAAAATAATTAAATTAAAAATAATTCAATTAAAAATAAAAATAAAAATCCAGACGTAAATTGTATCGTAACCGATTATCAAATCAATAGCTTCTTACCGTAAGATAAAAATAAATTTGACATTTCAAAAGAGTAGGCACACTCCCTTTAAGCAAAATGCAATACAAAACGTCAAAATATAGCATTAGCAAACCGCAAGGCCTACATAAAGGATATATCTAATTTGGTAAAATACTGTTTTTGACACCACAAATTTAGGAAAACGATTATTTTCCGAAAAAATCAACAAAATCAAAGTTTTCCCAAATTTTTTGAAGAAGCTGGAATATGTTTTGGGAAACCACATATTTGCAATAGGTATCCAAACCAATTTTTACATTTTTTGACTGTTTTATTGCTCCCTAAGTAGGTATGATATCTCATGACGTCATATTTGATTTTGTTTTGCTTTTAATGACTATAAAAATGTCAACACTGTATTTCTTGAGACAAAACTGCTCTAAAAACATGACTTTAATCTAGATTTATCAACTCAAATTTTGACGTTATGTGACCTGACTTTGACATGAGCTTAACACTAGCTTCAATTAAATGAGGTCAGATGGTAAAATAACTGATAATCACATCGAATTTAGCGTGTGAAGTATCAATGAAACATGTGTCACATGAATTTTGTAAGTATTTTACGCCTAATGACCTTTGTGATCCGACCTTGATAGGATGTTTTCAACACATCCCACTGTGATTCATGCAGAATGTGTATTATATCCATTTTTGAGCACTCTGGGTGATCATAATCGAAATTAATGGGCTTTGGTATGGACAGATAGGCTCATAAACTGAAATCCCCCGATTTTAACCTCTGACCTGACCTTTGTCTGACTTGTGACTTTAATTGAGAATTTTAGAGTTGCTTTAGATAGTCTTTTGAGAGTTTTTCAATGCCGCCTTGTGCGTCTCGCTGTGATCATTGGTTCGCGGAGAAACGAGGGGACAATATGTGGCCCTCGCCCGGTAATGGCGTTTGGCTGAGACTAGGTTCGACATGGGCTGCACTTTTCCTTGGCCTAGCCGCCCCCACAAGCCATGGCATCACGAGGCCCGAGCAGCCCATGGCACAGCCGACTCCGTATGCCAATGGCTGGCCGTTGTGAGCGAAGTGTGATGTATATGGGTGGGCGGTTTGCGTTATATATGCTTTCTATTAGCTTTGGTGGGATGTTCCTCTTAAGTTTGTTAACTTTTGATGCGAATCTTGGCCAGACTTCGAGTATGTGAATATAGGAGTTCTTGTGTAGGTTGGGCGTGTAGTTGGTTGTGCGTCATTTGTGTGTACCAGTGTGTTATGTAGGAGTGACGTTGAATTGTCATTGATTGCGAGATACAAATATGCCAGACTTCCTGTTAACCATAATATTTGATAAGATTGATGCAAAAACAAATTCCAGGTAGACTATGCAGCCCACCGTAAGCCACAGCCACGTTAAAGATTTTTCACAGTCCCGGCCACCTCATTAGCCATGGGGTTCGGCCGGCCATGAGGATAGCCACCATGTAGAACTCTAGCTGAGCCGGTCAGTACGGGGTCTCAGCCAAACAAAACCCTTGTTTTCATTTTTTTGGTATTTAAGGTGTTGAGGCTTACGTCAGCTCTCCCCCAGTCAAGTTTCCTTAGAGTTCCTGTCACCCACTATACACATCATGTCTTTCCGCGAATCCCACAGATCTAACAAGATCTAGAAGGAATTGGACTGATAGCATACGTATCCTTGTAATAGGAAGCGTTTGCATATTTTCATATTGACTTATTTATGGGGAAGTCACGAAATTGCCTGATTTTAGGGTCAACCGATAATAATTCGGGATAACGAATTATAAATTATATGACCTTCGTAAAATGTAAAATATATTATTGAACTGTTAATAGTTTGAAACAATCACCAGAAACCGTGTCTGTGATACGACGGCAACTTTTTTAGAGTGGAGTCACGTGACCTGGCTGGTAGCTGACCTGGATGACCTGATGTCAATAATTTTATCAACAATGGGGTGATTAATTCCCAAACATTTTTTTCCTATGAACGGCGGCGCTAGCTCCTTGCTTTCGTGTGGGATATATTTCTTGGAAGTGGAACCCTTTTTTAGGGAGACAATTGCCCCCTATCCGACGTGTGCGGGTTTAATAGTCAATCAAGTGAAATGCCAAAGTGTGTGTGTGGCCGTTTTTTTTTGTTTTTTTATTTAGGATTTTCCGGGATTTTTTTTCCTATTTCCTATTGTTGTTTTTCCTATCCTACGTTGTTTTTTCCCGTTCGCTAGTTTTAACTAACTCGCTATTTTGCCAAAGTCTTTAAATTCTTACTGAACGGGGCATGTGGTTTTGAAATAGCAGCTGTGGTAGGGTCCGTTAAACATATTTTAAATTTTTACCTCCCGATATGGTATTTATAGTTGTTTCTTTACAAGTACTTATCTGTAAATGGTTTTCCATTTACATTAAAACATTCATTCAAAACAAATGTAACTTATTTAGTCAAGAAAGTCAAGAAAAATATAATTATAGAATTATAATAATTATCTAGTCAAGACTAGTCAATAAATACACAAAATATAAGCAAAATAAATTTTGCCGCGGAGTCCGACTGATCCACATGCTTCAAAGGCATGAATATGAAATACAGCATCAATACCATGAATACAGCAAATCCACATGAATACAGCAAAGGCCTAAAAACTAAAAAGCCTTGTAACACTTTATCAAACACAAGTGACTAATCCGATATTTTTATGAAAGAAGTGCCACATACCTATTGAACCAATAGTTTGCAAACAATGGATTGTGACAGGTAAATATTAAATCATACATATCGCTATATATTCAAGTTGGAATTTCTGCGCCCCCCAAAAATGGTGGTGTCACGTGCACTGGTCAGCCCAGGTGCAACCCCAATCGAAATAAAGTTCCTACGCCCCTGTATGAATCATACAATATTGGTACATATTCATAGGCCCGGGAACGGCGGGGGCAGTGGGGGCGCTTGCCCCCCCAAACTTTGGGACCGCGGGGGCGGCGCCCCCTCAACTTTGGGGTTGCTGATTTTAACGTTCCGTAAAACAAAATCATATAAGACATCGAAAGCGTGATTTTTGTAGAATTATGCAAACACTGCACACTTCTTCTCATGACTCATGTTGACACGATTTTTGTCCTTTGTCAGCGAGGTTCTGTATAAGAAACCTGATGCAAAAAGCCTCAAGTTCGTCATATGCATATATACGTATAGGCTGTTTTTAACGCTAACAACAATTATGATCGTTGTGAATTGTGATTGGTAAGCAATGGTTACAGTTGGTTTGCGGCAGAGTCTGCGTTTGTCGCAATTCTGACGTAAACAGATATGTCATTTGTCATACTAGCCGTTTTCACCATGGATTATTTTGCGTGAAATATTTTAAAACATTTTAAGATGTTTTAAAATGTTTTAAAACATTTCGCGCAAAATAATCCATCGTGAAAACGACTAATATCGCTGAAGTTTCGGGGAAATGAAACACTGCCTTTTACGTGGGGCCTTCTAGCCTGTGTCGAAAGTATAGGTACTTAGTGCGACGAGGTAACCCATTCACTGCAACCTGTTTTTCGATCTGCTCTTCAAATATGCCATCTCAGTTCAAAATCAATGTTAAAATCAAAATCCATCAAAATCCATGTTTTTTTTCTTCAAAATCCTTTAACATCAGCCCTATAAATAAGGCGCCAGTCAGCCGGCAGACACTCCTATTTATGGGAGTAAGGGCGAAACACCTGGCTGCAGCCCCCCATCCAAAATTGTGTGGCTACGCCTTAAAACTGTAATTTGGTAGCGGTCATGACAGAAACGTTTTCATAGAAGTTAGTTGGGCAGGTCTTGAGATTCAGTGCTGGATAATAACATTTTTCAATGTGTTAGGCTCTAGCTTAAAAAATTATTCTTTACGTTAAAATACCTTCAAATTGTGGAAGTTTGTGTCAAATACACTGTTCGGTGGGGCCAAAAACAAAGTGATGGGATGTTTCGAATCCAACATTTGTCTGCTTGACACGTCTTTGTCAAGACGGATTCAGAATGACAAATAGGTGCGTAGGGGCCAAATCAAAAATGTATCAGATAACCATAAAGCAACTTGACAGATTTTCGGCTGTCTTAGGCTTTAAAAGGGGTGATTTAAAAAAACTTTTTTGCTTTTAGTTGAAGTTCCTTGGATTTCCTTTTCAATTTGAAAAGTGTCGATTTTCTCCGATTTCGGGACCATGGCTCCTTCCATTGGCCAGATATTAGGTGTGTGGTGCGGCATATCTGCCAGAGAAGAGACGAAATATGTTTCCAAAAATTGGCACCAGTCTTGAAAGCTGATAAAATGTACCTGTCCGAAATTATTATGAATGCATACCTTATTGATTTAAATCATTGTGATGTATAATTATAGGTATAGTACCTATTACATACATTTATTCCCAATTTTAAGAGCATAAACATAAACATTAATTATGAAAATCCCCGTAAAGCTCCAATTAAATTTAAAGTCGAAATTTGCCGAAAAGAATGGGGTGGCTAGCCGAAATTGGTTTTGCCACTCCAACTTTGAAATCGTTCCCGGCCCCCTGCACATATTACATACACCACCGCCACATACAATTTCAAAATCAGTCAAATTTTGAACATTTTTGGATTCAACCCAAATCGGTCGGTATTTGGTCAACCAAAATGCCTCCTGTTCGGTATTGGATTAGTATTAACATCTCATCCATGGTATTAATCAGGAATTTTGGGAAAATGGCATCACTAATACCTACTACATACGCAAAATAGCGACCACAAATTTTGATCAGTCCCTGTATTTACCGGATATAATACACCAAATATACTTGCATTTCAAATTCATTAGTTTGTGGTGACGTAGCCAGTGTCATTGACCGATTGTAAAAAAATGTTTAGAGATCTAAGACTCGTTTTTAATTAGAGATTCACTGAGATCCCAGATCCTGAAGCATTTTACGCCGAGATCCATAAGGATTCCAGATCTTCATGAATTTTATGCAAAGGGATCCACTGGGATCCAAGATCTTCAAGCATTTTATACTAAGGGATCCACTGGGATCCAAGATCCAGCTTTGGGACCCAGGCACAAGACTGGTGCGCACATGCAATAAGCCATTAATTTGGCCGATCACGTCGGGTATCCTACATCGGAGCATGGTTGCCATTACCATGGATGCGAATTTCTCATCCATGCCATTACGACGTTGACCACAGCGAAATTCGAGACTAAGAGAGACGGATTCTAGCGTTTGTTGTGCCCGGTTGCCATGGAGACCGGCTGCTGTATGCGCACTGTGCACTTCTCATTACGCCGCGGGATGACTGGTGACGTCACTGTGGCGTATCTGCTGATATCGATGGCATCCTTTGATCATTTATGAAAGCACCATCTCGTGGTAAAATGTGGTTCACCATATACGATAGGTAATTATTAATAACATAATAATAATAATTAATAGGACTGCACAAGGGAAATTATGCAGTTTGTGATCCGCCTCTATTGGTTCGGCACGGCATGAGTTTTTATTGTCGATTGTGCCATGACATATCCGCACGGGGGCGTAGCTTTTCCATTTTGTTTTGGGGGCTGAGCTGGGAAAAATCGCTTATAGTACCATCAAAATCCATGAAATATATATTTTTGCGACGCGAACGCTTAAGGACACAGACATCGGCACCCGGAAGCTGCGCCAGCGGCGCCCAACTAGTTGGACCGAAGAGCTAATAATGGTGACTGGGGACCAGAGCAGGACCATCTCTCCGAGTCATCTCCAACCAGGCTCCTCCAGATTCACCGGGGCCATTAATGCGCGGAAAAGTCGTTCTGTCTTTTTCTGTTTTCAGACCATTTGCACTATAAGATACCAGTTGTTGTTACAGTTCGGTACGCTACGTATATACACCACTGTACCTACATACATGTATAGGTAGGTACAGTGGTGGGCATCGTTACTAAAAAATCGGTCACCTTCGCACGTGGGCAAGTTCGTAAGATTTTGCAGATATCGCTTCACCGACCTCGATTCTGGCCGCCATTTGTGATTTAAAATCCATATAACTCAAAAGTTCACCGACTGATTTCATTTTGTGTTACGTCAGACGACCCGATATTGTAATGGCTTAAACGCTGCTTAAAAACACCACCCTGCTCCGCTTCGTTTTTCAGCTATTCACGAAAAACATGTTGATTCTGTGGCAGGGCCCTATTGTTAAGGGAAAACCACTGGGGGGGGGGGGGCACAATAAGATCCAAACATAGCACACAAAGGTAAAAAGACGTAAGCATGACTCTGATGGCAAATTCCAGTTAACCGTGTTGGGCATCGAGTCAGAGCCCTAAAACGACTGAAAGGGGACGAAAAAATTGCCTTTCCTAATTCAAAAGCAACTATTTTCATACACCCACGTTTATACTTTACAAAATGACACGAAATAAAATGTTACGTATTGCTCAACTTATTTCATGGTTGTGGCAATTTGATTGAACTGTTTTGGAGCCAGTTATGCAATTTTGTGCATGCAGAGCATGTAGAGACCGAAGAACTCAAATTTGTTGCTCTAATTACTTAAAAGGTATTCACATACCTGGCTTCGCCAGTATTTTTAAACTGAGGGGGGGGGGGGTGCAAATAATGAGTCAAATCTGAGTGGCAGACGTTAACACTCGCCACAACAGGGGCGGTAGGGATAGAAGCAAGGGCGTAGGGAACCTATTTCAAGTTGGTGTGGCAAAAGGCAGGCAGTAGCCCAGGATCGTTTATTCATGGGGAAGGTGCCACGTCGGTGGTGAATCCAAGTTGCTCCTCGCTATATTGTTATTGATGTTATTGACCGGGTGGGGGTGGGGGGGGGAGGGGGTCGGTCGCCAGAAGAATCTCACTTATCCTAGTGTAATCATGTATATTTTCTCAGCGGGGGCATCCCAGGGGCGTAACCCACTAGCCGCCCATCCGAAAATACCATTTGGACACTTTGTAAGCATTGTCGGAGCTGTCGTTATGTGCGCCTATCAGGCGACAGTCTCTCCAAGCTTCACAGGGATACCGCGCTTCTTAGCAAGTTCGGTGGTGCAGAGGAGCACTATCAATATAAGCCTCTCCAACGCTACAAAGGCTTCATATACTTGGACCGAATACATGATGCTATGTGGTTTTGCCTTGGCTACCACATCAACATACTGGTCTCTTTGTCAATTACCTGAATGCATGTGCTTGGAAAGGGAGAAAGGGAGCACCTGTCGTTATCTAGCGCCGGGTATACGGCGAATCAGTGAGTGATCTATATTTCTGAACGATACTGGGAATACTGCCAGTCGAGGTGTTTTGAAAAAAAAATTGGCACGAGACGCGAAGGTTCGAGTGCAAATCTTTTTTGAACACCGAGACTGGCAGTCATGACCAGCAGAGTTCAGAAAGGTATTTCTCAATAGCCGTAGTCAAAAATGTTTTAATCTCTAAATGAAGAGCCTTCTTAGAGTGCAGAATAACAGTTCAGAATAAACATTTTTCACACTCTTATTCTGCACTGTTGGAATAGGACATTCAACATGTAAACCCAAATGAAGGTATGAGAATATATATTAGCTGAACCGAGGCCGACGAAATTAATCTGGAAACGAGGTTTGCGAAATTAGCGGAGGTCGCGAAGTGCGAAAAGCACGAAGGACCGTAGCTTAAATTTTGCAAACTGAGTTTCCAGGTAAATTTCGTCCAGGCTTAGGTCAGTAAGATTTTTCCTACATGCCGGAATATCATTAAGTAATAGCAACGAGCCTATCCATTATAAGTTTAATATTCAGTAGTAATTATTAAGTTTAGGCCGGGCAGGAAGCCCGGTCAAAGAACTTTGTTTCTTGCTAGCCTATCAAGTAACATGGGAATTCGGGTCGACAATTTCTGGCCCGACATTTCTTGCCCGGATCGTGCTTACTTAAGCATACCCCGGCAATGTAGGAAAAAAAAAACGCAACGCTCTGCGACATAATGATAAAGGTTTGCTCTTATCAGACTGATCTTTTACCATCTCGCTACACGGAATTTTTCCCTTCAAGGGATCTATATCATATACTCGTAATGCTTGGCCCGCAGCTCTGCTGCAGAGTGATAAACAGGGCTGCACGACACCTGCCAAATCGCAAATTATCAGACTTGAGCATGCCGAGGGCACTGTAAAAAAACCAAAACGATTATCGTAGGTGTCGTCCTACACAGGCCAGCCAGTCATTTTGGCAGTTGTAATTTTATTCCTGTCAATGTCTCGCAGACTGTCACAGTGAATATTCAGTCATTAAGTTAGCCCTATTTCTTGCGGGCGGCCAGAATTACGTTAACTTGCGTGCACGGGGGCAGATTCTGCCCCCCCCCCAGAGATCTCGAGAACCGCTCGGCCGATTTCGATGGGATGAACACCATTCGATTTGTCGTGACGAAATCTTTCTTTTTTGGACTCCGACATTGCTTTTTTTGTAAAAAATTTGGATCAGGGGGCAAGTTTTTTTTATTGTGTTGTTTGAAAGGTCATTATGGCCATGTGATTCGACTGATTTTCATGCAAAAAAAGTTTTTGAGCTGCCAATGTCATGGTCTTCAATGTTTGAAATGGACAAAGTACCAAAAAACGAAAAATCATAAACGTACTCAGGGATGAAAAATTGAAGGATTTTGTGATACAAAAATATGTACTGTTCGTGAGTGTTTGGGGACGATATGACGTCACATGTGGCCTGTTGCTGTAATTTGTTAAATGTAATATATTGCGCATAGGCGGATTCAGGTTAACAACGTGGGGGGCACAGGGCATATTTTAAGGATTTTTCACTGCGTCCCGAAACTTGGTAGGGGGGCACACCACTGTGGTCGGAAAGGGCACCATAGGAAAGTTTAAAAAGGCAAAGGCAGTGAAAGAGTATCCCAGGAGCACTGACAAATCCAGCCTCTCTCCGTGAAGGGCATCTTTTTGTGTCAAAAAAGTGACCCCCTCCATTTTTCCCCGCGCGGATTCGGACTGGTCACCTTATTTTGGTATTCGAGCCGAATAATTTTACTTTTTCAACAACAAAAAAACACACAAATAAGATTTATCATAGCATATACACAAACAATAATAGTAATGTGTATTGCATACCACTCGCAATGGTGTTGCCCAGATAACGTTTGAGTGGGGGTCGGCTGAAATGACAATAACCACAATTTATGCGTGTATTTAAGCCTTTGCAGACTTTTATGTTGATTTTCATGTTATGGTAGATAGCTGCTATGTAGCGCTACCAAGCGGCGCAAAATTTTACGGGTTTGCCTGATAAAACCATAAATATAGGCGGTGGAACTTGCAGAGGATAAGAAAATGAGAATGCTATGCATTTAACTCAGCGTTACGAAAAACCGAAGAGGATGACGGAAGCTTTGCTGTGACTATGCGTCATCGACGTGACGGCGCGAAGCGGCTATAATTTTTTAATTTTATATCATGGAAAACATAATTTTCATAATGGAACCAAACTGTGATTGTAGCCAAGCCATGCAACCCTTTCTTGTGGTTGCACATCTCTCGATATGATAACAAAGCTAAACTAATATGATCATAAAAAATAAAATATGATATAATACGATATGATAACAATAATCAATTTTTTCAATTATATCAATACAATACAACCAGTAAGACGCTTTAACGGCGAAGGTCGAGTGGAGTCCGAATAAGATCCACGTTCAATTTATCACCGGCCAACGGAGGTTGTCTTTGTGCAAGCATGCATTTGAATTATTTTCGCTATGTTGTTGTTTTGCTCGTCCGCAAATAACCGAACTAAATGATACTTTGAACTAAATGGTTTTTGAAGCGTTATTTTAATTTGCAAATATAAGCTTCATGTTTGTAGGCAAAATTCAATTTTGGGTGGATATTAACATGGATTTGATTGCACTTTACAGCTGGTCCATCATTTTTATCGTCTAGCACCTTTGGTTTGGAAGCTCGGCGGTGTAATGAAGGAAATGTTATAGAAATCACGTGCAATATAATATTAGCAGGCAGATTTTACCAGCAAATACTGCATTAAAGCCTCAATTTGCATGCATTTTAGAAGATGGTACATTGGTCACAAGATTGTGTTTGTTTTATCGCTTCACGTTCCCATAGGTGCTGACACTGTTATTTAAATTATGAAGACGTCTAATACTACGATGACTTTGCCGCTTGTATAGCCAGTCTTTGCATCGTACCCAACGCGCCGCTGAATCGTACCAATAGTGCATACGCGGGCGGATCGTCTCTCTACGCATCTGTGTTTGACCCGTGTCTTTGCGACTTTTTGGTTGCCGAGATATAGGTCCGGTATTGCAAACGATGTTTTGCATGTAATTTTTCGTGGACGGGAACAGGGGATGCACGTGCGCACTGCAGTGTGACCCAGAGGTTTGACCTGTTGCAACATTGCCAGTGGTGTTGGTCTCCAACCTCACCCAAATTTTAGCTTTTAGGTCTAGCCGTTTCTCAGCTACAGAGGATAATAATTTCTGACACCCCTGACGCGGCACGTGTCCCACGCGCCATGCCTGACCCATCACATGAGAAAACATGTCAATATCATATGTCAATTGCATGAGGCTTCACGAATGCGAAAACTGCTTTGTCAATCGGATGCGGGATTCAAAAGATATAAGCTTCTGACCAGCGTCGCGGTCTGGCCGGGCCCGGGTCGGGTCGGCCGCTTATATGTGAGAAAAATCCGGTATTCAATGAGGACCTCGCTCGCGCGCTTCGCGCTCGCTCGTAAAAAATGGTTATGAGCAATTGCGAAACTTGTGTCATGTAGCGAAGCGGCGCAATTTTGTAGTTTTTGATTGTAAATAGCTGGATTTTGACTGCTGAAAAGGCAATTTTTAAGATAAATTGTTAATTTTCCCGCAAAAATATTGGACCCTTAGATCATTGTTTTCACTTTCTGTCCAAGAAACGCGGCCTATTTGTATTGAATATACCCATACCCAGATTCCTGTGGTGGGACTAAGGGAGCAGAATCGGATCATGATCTCGCGTTCAGGCGCGGCGCACACGACACCGGGCTATCAACTTGATGCATGCATTAGGCATGCGATGATGACGCCACCGAAACTGAGGAATATTAATTTGTCTGTGGTGTTCAGTTAGTGGTGACGGCTTGTTAACGAAATAATGCCTCGACAGTCAAAGCTGAATTGTCGTCTGTCGAAGACATATTTGTTCAATAATTATTGATTTACCATTTTCACGGGAATGTGTCCACCTATGTTGCATGTTTTTCTGTGTAGCTGATGAAAGCCCAGACCGACTAGAGCCCTCTACTCTCAACGTATCGATAGAATACCATATGCATAACACATATAGGGCAGGGTACAGAGCAGGGCACCGGGCAGGGCAGGGCACAGGAGGGCAGGACATAGGAGGGCAAGACACAGGAGGGCAGGGCAAAGGAGGGCAGGGCAAAGGAGGGCAGGGCAAAGGAGGGCAGGACAAAGCAGTGGCGTAGCCAGGATTTCGGCCAGGGGGGGGCAAATGGGATCAGGGGGGCCCTCGTAGTCAATGGGGGCCCACATAATTCAAACAGTACAGTGTGTTGTACAACAACGACATACAAGTTTTTGGCTTTTGGGGGGGGGGGTAGGGGTCAAAATTAAAAAAATAGGCAAATCTGAACAAAAATTTAAAAAGCTTGTCATTTGCCTTCTTTTTGGTGTTTTTTATTTTCAAAAGTTGCCTCGAACCCGAAATTTCTACGATTTTTCAAACCATTTATAATTTCCACCGAAAATGGCACGACATGACGTCACTTAACGTCGTTTTCTCCCAAAACAACTTAACCATTTTGCATTTGCAATTTTGTAATAACACGTAAAACCAACGACACCATATTTGGAATAAGCTATACCAACTTGAAATATTTTTAAGGCTCAAGAACTGCAACATGTAAATAAATTGCGCCGCGTAGCGGCGTGAAATTTTGAGTCTTATGCCCTGGATATGCCTTCTCATCAATGCGTCACATGGCTTATGGTGCGGACTTCTAAACATGTTATTGTGCGTATAAATTGCTGTAAAAAGTGATCAAGCGAACTATTTTGCTCATTCATAATAGGAAAAATAGCAGCTACAACGCCATATATGCGCAGATAAACGGCACGATTTTTAACCTACATGTGATACAATCTGTAGTTAAATTGCACCGCGGAGCGGCGCAAAAAAAATCAGTTGTATTCACTTGACAGTTGCATTTTGACTGTCGAAAGGCCAGAGTCCCTTCAAATTGTCTAGGGGCCCCTTCGAACTTTTCAACGCCCTTCCGCCTTTGGCCATTTCTCGTCTTCAAGACGTGCAATGACCAAAGGCGTATCCGGATTTCGCCAAGGTAGTACCCGTGGTTGTGATGTGGGGCCCCTGGCCACTGCAATGCACCCACGCCCATGGAACACAGCAGCCCCTACATATTTTAGGCTCTTGCTAGCACAATTTTAACTACTTATTCCGAGTGTATAAAGTCACTGCAGGCTGAGCAGATCCTCCTCAGCTGCCCAAGGCTTCCCTCAGGCCGAACAGCAGGACCTCCTCAAGTGGATAGAGGGCCCTCAGGCCAAATGAGGCCCCTCGAAAAAGACGAGAGGGTCTCCTCAGGCCCTAACTATGGCCGCCTCAAAGCCCTGGCCGAGGATCCCGTAAGCCACTAAAGGCCCCTTCAGGCCGAGAGAAGGGCCCCCCTCCTGCGGAATGAGGATTTACTCATACCGACAGAGGGCCCCTCAGGCTGGACCCCCGCAAGCCCGATAGCCGGGCCTGCGAGAGAGTGCGAGACGCCCTCTATGCCGTTACTGTGGGTCCCTTAGCTCCCGACCCACAAAGGCCCATCTTAAAAGCTAGTTCGAGGGGCTTACTCAAGTCGGCCAGAAGGGCCCTATGCTTTTTTGGGTTCCTTAGGCCCTACTGAGATGACCCCCTCAGGGCCGACTGAGGACCCCTGAGCCGAAATAGGGTGCCTTCAGCGCAGTAGGCACCTATCGGTCTGAAAGGGGCCCCTCAAGCTATCCGATGTGACCTCCTCAGGCCACGCAGAGATGCGCCCGCTCACTTTGCGAAGAGTAGGACCCCGGAGATCGAAAGAACGGCACCATATTCCAACAAGAGAGCCCCTTCAGACACAATATAAGACGGTATCACCGGCTTAGACCGCATAGACGGTACCTCAGGCCGACAAGGACCCCCTCAGGCCGATCAAGGGCCCCTATCTGGCCTACCTGAGGGCCCTCAGCGGCTCAGACGCGACAGAGGGCCCCCTCATACTGACCCCAGAGGGCCCCTCAGACTGAAACAGAGGGCCCCTCAGACTGACAGAGGGTCTCAAGACGACAGATGGGCCCCGATCAGGTCGGCAGAGGGCCCCGCAAACCGACAGAGGACCCCTGAAACCGCGGACAGAGGCCCTACAGAAGACCCCATCCAGATTGGCAGAGGGCCCCATCAGACCGACAGAGAGACCCTCGACCGATAGAGGTCCCTCAGACCGAAAGAGGGACTCCTCATGCCCGACTGAGGGCCCCCTCAGGCCGACCGAGAGCCCCTCAGGCCGACCGAGGGCCCCCTAGGCCGATCGAGGGGCACCTTCTGGCCGACTGAGGGCCCCCTCAGACAACAGAGGGTTTTTGGGTCACGTAAGGCGTTTTGCGGCCGCCTGACACATCCAAAAACACTGGGGCCTTCGCCCAGGGGGCCCTCGCTCGGCCGCCAGAGGGGCCCGCCAGGTCTCCAGGGGGGGCCATGGCCCCTTTCGCCCCCCCCCCTTGGCTACGCCACTGGGGCAAAGGAGGGCAGGGCAAAGGATGGTAGGGCACAAGAGGGCAGGGAACAAGAGGGCAGGGCACAAGAGGGCAGGGCACAAGAGGGCAGGGCACAGGAGGGCAGGGCCAGGGGTGTGGTTTTATCAAAATAATTGTGGGTGCTTAAATAGTTGAAGTGCCCTATGTGGCTTCAAAAAAGTTATTGAGCGGGGGGGGGCGGTAAATAATGATTTGGTCGTAAGAATGCCCATTTTCGTGATGTGCACTGTGCATCATCGTCGCTGTAATTGTTACTTTTTAGTGAAGGTGACCCAGTCACTGGCGGATCCAGAACGTGGGCTGCAGACGTTTTTTTGGGGAGGTAAATTTCAAAAGTTTCAACGAATTGGGAAAAACTGGTAGGATTTGGTTTCCTTGTACCTTATTGAACGGTTTAAAACAAACGTGCCCTTGTAAAAAGTTTAGTATATTTCCTTCTACATTGGAATATGTGTCAAATTTTTACCATTTTAAGCGATTTGGGGAGGCTAAAGCCCCTGCCGCCCCTGGATCTGCTTGAGGGGACCCTCAGTCCTAACAGGGGCCCTGACGCTCCTTGGGGGCCCCTTTTGATTCCTTTGTCCTCCCATCCGAAAATACAATCCGCCGCCATTGGTTTGTACACCCCTGGATAGTTACATACCATACCCAACAGGCGCAGATCCAGAGGGCGCTAGGGCGCTCCTCCTCCCCCACTGAGCTGGGTCGCGCCCGGAGGGCTAAACTTTTTGTATGTGGCGTCCCCTTGACCGAAATGCTGGATCCGCGCCTGCCCAAAACCACGAACAACATAATTCGCTTTTTGAAGACAACCTATATTAATCTGTCTCTGTCTTTTCATTTTTCATCGATACGGACACTTCATCAGCAATAAAACCGACCAAAGTCTCAGTAACAGAGTTAATTCTATCGCATTTCAATAACCGCCAGGCGCGGATCTAGGGGGCACTAGGGTGCACGCCCCCTCCCCCTGAGCCGGGTCGCGCGGGTGCGCCCGGAGGACGCAACTGTTTGTATGTGGCGCCCCCCTGATCGAAATCCTGGATCCGCGCCTGACCGCCACCGTGATATAAAATTAAAGGTATAGTTGTCCCTCAGGTCACGGGGTCATGGGGCCATTTTGTTTCGGCCAGATTTGGTAGGGTGCCACCGAAACCGTTTTTACCAGCCCTGGCAATATTGAAATAGTCTTTAAAACAATATATCATGTCAAGTTAGATAGGCACCTATGGCTAATTATTAGGTAATATTGAATATCCTGAATTTTCAGACATCTCTAGTGTCTAAGAATATATTTCAATTATTTGTGTATGCATTTATACTTGCTACTAAATACATAGTTATCAATGGGTGCCTAAGCCCCAAGCCCATCCCAGCCGAAGCCCATGAATACCAAGCCCAGACCTAGACCAGACCCATTCGAACTCATAATATTGAGGCCCATGCCCGCTCCGGCCCATTCATATTAAGCAGATAATTATTTTCCCATAATTTGCAACCATTATCCGACCATATTTACTTGCATGCTATGAACGAGAAATAATATAACGCATCTGTGTATTGCTGCAACTTTTGACTCATCGAACACTTGTCGGTCAACATTATTA
>VOPJ01003913.1:0-16766 GCA_014673585.1 Semibalanus balanoides
TTTGGGATTATGTCACCAAGCGATATTTTTCACTTGGCATGAAAACCAATATTAAACAAGGTAAATATGTTACTGAATGATATAGAACACAAACAATAAATATTGGCAATGATATGAAAAAGAAATCATGGTATGTAACAGTGGTGTAAGATTAATAAAATCCCAAATCATGTCTGCTCCCAAGTCTGATCCAATATGACGATGTTGACCAAAAAGCAATTTATTAGTCCTACAGTAGACTCTGAGAAGTCACGATCCTGATCTCCCAGATATTGTATGGTTTCCTGGATGTAGACCAGGACCTCCACCAGCTCTCTGTTACTAGGCAGCAGGCACACAAGATGAAGAGGCCATGAATTCGAGTCGAGCATTACAGGAGGACTGAAATTCCTAGATCCCTGCCCAGACTCGCTTCTGTCAGAGCTGCCAACAGCTGGAACAACCTCCCATCCAGGGTCGTATCCTCCGGTGCCCCCAACTTTTAACTTTCAAATCCCGTCTTGATACCAATTGTAAAGATTTGGGACCTCAAATGTTTTTAAATGCCGCTTTCAGACATGCAGAATTATATCTTACCCAGTGAGAACATCTTCAATCAACATTCTGATCGGTTTTGTCGATAAAACGCGAGTGACCACAGAGAACAGACCTATCTCAATAACAAAGGCTTTGGTAATGTAGAGATGGCAAAACGTGGACCCGAGGACCCGGTCTCCAGACCCAGTCTGGACCCAGTTGGTCCCAGACTGGGTCACGCCAAATGATACGGTTACATACTGGGTCCAACTTATGATTCTGCTGTTTCACGCAAGTCGGAACCACTGAATGCGCTTTGGCTCCTTGACCTTTGCCAACCTAAGCTTATTTGTATTTGCCACTAATAGAAGTCACTATAGAATTGTTTACTTGCAGATAGCGACTGACAGCAAGGCCGGAGCAGGGTACCTGTGCGCGGGCCTGCCCGACACCGCGACTCTCTACTCTCCTGTAAAGAGTAATTTCAACTTCTCAGGACAAACCACTCACCAGTGTATATGCCGCTATACTGCCTGGCCTGATCAAGCCAACTGCAGCTATAGCTGCACTGTGTTCTTGGCACCGAAGTATCGGCTCTGGACCTGCGCACTCTGCTCTGGAGGCGAAACGGCGGTGTTCCGGTGGACCGGTGCTGCTGATGGCGAAAGTGAGAGTCGTCGCCCTCGGCAGCCCCGGCAAGCGGACGACATCCTGACATCTGACTCTGACGAAGACTTCGACAGTTGAAGCAGACGGTGGCGCAGGTTGCGCTGTCGCCCCCGTCCGGTTCGACGCCTTTGAAGGCTTCCTCCTGCGGTGCTCTACCGTGGCAGGTCGGAGTGGCTTAGGAAACCCTCCACGCCTTGGCAAGCGCCTGCCATCGCGGCGCTCCGCCGGGAGGACCATTCTAACATGACGTCCAACCAACACAAGCTCATCTCACTGGCCAGCTACTCTACCAGCAGACTCCAACATCCGAACCATCAGAACATAACATCGGACCACTGTTCACCTAGCCTCCTTTGCCGTCCAGAACGTGAAGGCTTACCAACGCATCCAACCAACCAAGACACCATCAAGACTAACAACACGGGCTGCTATCACCGCGAGGTGCAAGGCCCAAAATCTCATAACAAGTTCAAGTTCAAGTAGTTTACTTGCACTAACTTTAGTGTGTATATTTGTCCATATTAGTTGCGAGACAGCATTTTGCTAGTTGGGTCCGCTGGGTCCAAGCTTGTCTCGCACCGGGTATAACTGGGTCCATTTGTCATCATTTGGGACCGGGTCGGGTCTGGGTCTCCAAAATATCAACTTTTGCCACCTCGAGTTTAAACCAATCAATTAGCTTTATGGAGACATGACTAGTGTTGGCTAAGATGGCCGCTAGAAATTTATTTTAGCACAGCTTGCCTATTCCCGTGACGTCATACTCTTGTCATTGGCTACCGATAAGTAAGTTGGATTAAATAGTTGACTTGAGAGTTGAACATATTCAAGGATAGCGCCAGCATGGCCGATGTATGTGTTGTGTGAATGTGTGGGATAATGTGGTGAAGTACATGTACCTATATAATTTTTGTTTCTTGTGGGCTGATCTCACGTGATCTAACACTAGGCCTGTTTACACCGTACTTAAATATATTCGCGGAAAGTTTCCACGAAATTTCTTTCTCTTTTGTGCGCCCGTATTTCATCTCGTCGGCATTGGCGCATCACACGACACGCGAGCGACACGCGTTAAGAAATAGATCGGAGACGTACCCAAAATCTGGGAATTTACGGCCGAAATGTAGAAAACTTTCGTGGAAAATTTTCCGCGGAATTTATTTAGTGCGGTGTAAGCAGGCTACTGATTTGTAATGAGTAAATTAGTAGTACGCAGCTAAATAATAATACCACCGAAGTACTACGGACAAATCAGCTGTTGACGTAACAAGTTTGTCGACGGCAGCGCGAGTAAAAAGGTGATATATTTTATATTGAAGTTATAATTATTATAGCCGCAAAAATGTATCAGGGAGACATCAGTAGTTACTAATTGATATTTTGATCGATTGGGTGGTATATATTAGGCTATAGGGGACTACTAATTACGAAGCGAGCGTGAAGAGCTCGGCTCGTCTTAGGGTATATGGGAAAATCTGATTATGAGAGGCCCACCCAACCGTGGCGACGCTTTTGAAGAAAGCTTTATCTTTGCAACCACCCGTCCGATTGACAAACGGGCTTCTTTGCTGAGTAGCCCCTCCAATCAATCCTGTTTTTATCAGTGACGATTCGTGTGGTGGACTACCGCTCGCGATTGGCGCGTGCCGCGTGGAGGGGTGTGTTTAAAGTTATTTTGTCGCAAAAATGCTCCCGCAACGGCCTGGGTCTGATTGTGCTTGAATTTTTGTTGTGTGTTAAAGGTCCCCTCAGCCGCCACTTTTCCAGAGTTCAGACGGTGGGTGGGGTGGCCTTGCACGTGCGCACGTGCACACCCCTATTGTATATCTCAGGGGAACGGCTGATCCGATTGTTGTCCAATTTTGTGTGTGGTTAAGAACCCCTCAGCCGCCGCTTTCCCACAAGTCAATGTTAGGGTGCCTCTGTACGTGCGCACGTGCACTCCCCTATTTAATATCTCAGGAACGACTGAACCGATTGTGTTCAAATTTGGTAGGTGGTTAGTGACCTCTCAGCCGCTGTCTTTCCACAAGTCAAGAGTGGGTGTCTGCACGTGCGTACGTGCGTGCCCATTTTGTATCTCAGAAACTGCTTGCCGGATTGAGTTTAAATTCGTCATACATTTCCTTCGCGCTCGCTCGTTCATCGCCAACTACGGTGCTTTACTGGTAACTGATGGTGTGAAAGTTGGTGGTACAGCCGACAGAGTGTAGGTATTTTCACAGTACATGCTGGAGATTTAATCCATACCTATATACTATGGATTAAATATCCTACTGTGGCTACTGGCTAGCATAAGCATAGGAATGATTACCTCTTCCATCCTTGATTTTGACATGCTTGCCAGTTGACACTGGACTGGGCGACACATCACTGCATTAGTTGTTGCGCCATACGTTAAAGGGAATGTTTCACTTCTCTGAAAGTTGTCCAATGCACGCCGCTTGTGGTGCAAAATATGAAGTAATTGCTCGCCGAACACGATTCTGACATGTTTCTCTCAAACGTGCTCTTTCATGAAAAACTAAGTTGTAATTTATTTGGTGGCTGATTGACGTCATATTGAGGAATTTTTTTTGAATATAAAAAACTTCACGCATTGCAATTGTATTGGGAACTAAAGTGTATGGCTAATGAATAGCCCCAAATGTAAAACAAGCTACTTTCATCAACATTTGATTAAAAAGGGATGACGACATCGGCTTTAAGAGGGCATACCCTAATTACACTAAGGCCTTATTTTTTGCAGATGTCAAAAAACCAAACTCAAATTTACTTTCGATTAGACCTCTGTGGGTTGTTAACTTCACAATTACTTAATATTCAATGGAAATCCAACAACTTGGCCATCTCAACTCAAATCTTATGTTAATGTGAAATATTCCCTTTAAGAACCTGCAATTTCTGACAAAACCGTACCTGTATCTTCTTTGGCAAATTTCAACTTATTATTTATGTAAAAGAACTGCATTTTCTGGCCAAAACATATCTTAGGCTTGAAATGATTTCTCTGTCGTTTTTTTTATTGTGCTATGCCGGATCTGAATTTTGGAAGGCTCGGGCGGATTGCTGCGGGTTTCTATATTATGAATTTAACTACACCTAGTCCGGGCATGGGCGTGATGCTTGTCGGGTTGCACTCAGTGTTTTCAATGGATCGGGTGCATCCATGGGTGCCCACTCAATGCTTCCGATTGTCTGGGCTGGGTATGCATTTTCGACTTTTCATGGGTGCTGGGTGGGCATGGGTATGGCAATTTTTGAGTCATGTCGCTAGTCGTTATTTTTTGCAAGATAACCAGATGTTTATCCTCGTAAATATGTTCATAAATGATATAGGAAACTTAAACAATAAATTTGACAGTTAAATGAGAACGATAAATCATGGTAAGTACCTATAGCAGTAGTGAAAGATTTAAAATTCCAAATTATGTCCGATCCAAAGTCTGATCCAGCATGACAATGTTGACCGAAAAGTGTTCGATGAGTCAAAAGTCACAGCAATACACAGGTGCGTGATATTATTTATCGTTGATAGCATGCAAGTAAATATGTTAGAATAATGGTTGCAAGTTTTATGAAAAAAATATGTATGTACATAGTATGAAATATGAATGGGCCGGACTGGGCATGGGCCTCAATATTGTTAATTTGAATGGGTCTGGGCTTGGTGTTCACGGGCTTCGGCTGGGCTGGGCTTGGGGTTTAGGCAACCATTGAAAACTATGGTTGCACTGGACTGGGCCAAAGAGTTAAGCGCCCGTAAAAAAGACTGGTCTTTCTTTTAAAAAAAAAATCTTCTGATTTTAGCCATATGTTTCATTTCTCCAGATACACTCTACATAGTTGCTGAGATATTCCAAATTCGCTAAGATCATGATGGCAACACAAAACTATCGATATTTGCCAGAGAGCTTTCGCTACTAGAAGCATTGCCCTTATATTACAACACTAGCATATATCGTTAACGCTGGTCAATAGAAAACAGCTCATGCGCGCTGATAGCAGCGACCGAACAGAGCCTCGATACTTTTTTACATTGTTCGTATGGGGTTGTTTATTTCTTTAGTGCGCCATTCTATGTAACATCTTATTTACTCTGTCTAAAGTGGCGATCGCTTATGTATTTTGAAGAATAAAAAACATGCAAAATATAATATAAGTAAAAATTCAACTAAAGAGGCTCCAGACGTGAATTTTATCGTATCAAATAATCAAACCAATAGCTTCTCACTGCAATACAAATATATTTGACATTCCAAAAACTAGACACACTTCCATTAAGTTTTAGGCGTTTATTTGACACCACTCCTGTCGCCTAATGACCTCTGCACTTATGCTCAATACAGAAAGTGTATTATGTGTCCCTCTGTCTTGCTTGCCTGTAAGGTGAAGTATCCTCAGAAAATCACTCCTATTTCCAGCTCACATTAGCTGCCAGATGTGTTCCTCTCCTCGATTCTCGAACACAATAAGCATGACAGAAATGTGTACAAATTATCCCTAGCATGTCCAAGCAATCGATTAAATAGTGATATGGGTGAGAGCCAATGCGCTGAGAAGTCAAATGAGTCTACACTGTGCAGGGACATCACACACACACACACACACACACACACACACACACACACACACACACACACACACACCCCACACACACACACACACACACACACACCACACACACACCACACCACACACACACCTACACACACACACACACACACACACACACACACACACACACACATACAATACACTACACACACACACACACACATACACACACACATAACACACACATACACACACACATATATACACACACAACACACACACACCTACACACATAACACATACACACATACACCACTACACACTACACACATACCACACATCCACACATACACACGAACACTCAAACACACACACAGCCAACACACACACATAAACACACACACACCACACATACGTCTTGATCTGATCACGACGTCTCCATCATCTTGTGCGAAGACGTTCTGTTCGGCGATTTGGCAGAGGGTTGTGTGTAATTTCCGGTCAGTAATTGACCTGACAAGTCGAACGGAAACTACCATCGGAAGGACGGGAAATGGTCGAACAAATACATCAATATATGTGTGACTGGACTGAGCACAACGTCCAGACACACAGCAGACACACCGACACGGTGAATATATGTCGTGAAGTTGAATCATCCTGAATCTCAAATGACGGCAAAAGGTTGCACAATGTAAAAGGGACACGCCATGACCCTTCAATTGTAATAATTTGTGATTATCCTGCAAAAGTGAGGACACTTGACACGGTATCGCTTCAGCAGACGAAATTTCACCAGAGTTGGCCACACACAGGCACGTCAACAGCTAGTTCTACAGCAGTGCCGCATCACATCGTCAGTGCAGCACGTGGGAATCGATAGCGCGCGGCTAGACACAGCGCCTCCTGTTCTGAAAAGCCTAACGCAGCAGGTGGCGGCTTTGAAATGATAACCGACGATGCATGTGAAGTGATTTGCAGAAGTGCGCTCAATCAATCTTCCCTATAATATTAAATATTTTTCCCGGTGGAAGCTCTCAAGCAGAAGTCTATCCACCTTTTGTTCACAAAACGTTGACAAAGTAAATTGCGAAATCAATGCAGGCTCCGTTTATTTTTTTCTCGCTATTTTACCTAATATCAGAATTGGCTATCAATTTGCATGTAAACGCTTTCGATATCATGCGATTGTCCGTGGCGCAAATAACTAGTAGCATCGTACGTTAACATCTTTTCTAAAATACCCCTATATTTTCGACATAAATTATCCATATCCGTGTCCGTCTCCCAACAGCTCACGTGCATGAAAAATGCGTGCAATATTCAATCAGTCACGAAGTCTGAGATCGGCATAATTTCTTGCTCCATTTGCATTTACTAAGGCGACTGCATGTTAATCATTGCGTCACAGCATGGTCCAAATGACCCATAGTGAATGCTTTACGTCGGTGCTGACTGAGCCATAGCACGTTGATGACCATGACCAAGACTATGGTCATCATGCCGCAGCGGGTAAAGGACACGGTTCGAAGCGTTTGAATTAGTCTGTGGCGGCTCGTTCCCACTCCTGCAAAGCTGAAAGGGTTAAATACTACAAGTTGTGATATGAATCATGGCTCCTTCTGGCTGGTTTTATCAGCGATTCACCCAGAGACTCGTCTAACATATCAATTCGGGGGGGGGGGGCAAATCCCCCAGTCACAGATCCAGCCCACCAGTCGAGCTGAAATTCGGTCACTGGGGGGGCAGTGCGGACAGCAATCCACAACGCTTATGCCTAATTAATTTGCTATACACAATTGCTATTTTTCACCTAACACATTTGCTATCTTGGACCGCCAAAAAAGTAACATTTCAATTGATGAAACAAATGCACATATGTGTAAAAATGTCTGGTGGTTAGTCTACTTTAATTGTCAGCAATTATGTTTTAATACACTAGCTAGTAATTTTAAGTATCGGCAGACGAATTCTAGTCGCCCAAGACAAATGTCATGACAAATACACGAATGACAAATATTAGCCGTTTTCACGATGGTTTATTTTGTGCGAAATGTCTTAAAACATTTGAAAATGTTTTAAAATGTTTTAGTAGTAGCCGTTTTCACGATGGACTAATTTGCGAGAAAAAAAATGTTTTAACCCTCGCTCTACGGCCAGGGTTAAAACATTTCTCTCAAATTAGTCCATCATGAAAACGCCTACTACTAAAACATTTTAGAACATTTTAAAATGTCCTAAAACATTTCGCTCAAAGTAATCCATCGTGAAAACGGCTTCTTCCTCTAGCAATTTTATTTGTCATAAGTTGCGTATCCTTCAGGCGTTCGCGTTCAATTCCGACGCAAGTGTTTGCCTACGGAAGCAAAGGTGTCATGCAGGGTTATAAAACAGTTTACTTAACCTGAATGCTGCTTGGGAGGGGGAAATAAAATGCCCTTCCCCTCTCCCGGATTTTCTTAATACTTTGAAAACCATGCTAAATATCGCCGTTTAACTTGCATTAAACTATTCCGAATAAATTGTACGCATTCTCACTAAATACAATGAAATAATGTATCATGAAGGGTGTCAGGTTGTCATGTTGCCTGATCCGGCCCACATCATCTGTGTAGCGTCGCGTCGCAGCGCAGTCAGAACCCTTATCCGCCTTTCTGAATTAGTCTTAACCCTCGCCCTAACGGGGGGGGGGGGTTCTAACGCAACCCCACTGGCCTGCGGCTTTTCTTGCATAACTGTTTACACATGTTGCCGATCTTGCTGCATTTTTAGTAGCCAAGCTTAAATTAATTATACCTATGCTGCCAAAATTTCATTAAAATTGGTCGCTAGCCAAATCATTGTATTTCCATAACTTTAATGATGACGACGGACAGAGCAAAATCGTTATTTTTGGATGTGGTCAATTTTGGGCCATTTTCTTGACCTGGAAGGTCACCCGTTGACCTGAAACATAAAACGTATGTACCGTTAGATTCCTCACATGACAGCCAACATGCTGGTTCTTACCGAGTTGCTCTATGTTGCTTAGTTTGGAAGTTAACAGGGGGCCTCTTTTAGGACCCCCGTAGGGCGAAGGTGAGAAAAGCTCCCGTAGGGCGATGGGTAAAACCCTGTCTACATATGTTCTGGCGGGCTTTACAATCAGAGTCGGGTTGTATGTCTTATCTGTTTTAACGTAACTTGTCCATCCTGTCCTAGTCATTGAGATCCACTGGCTGGTTAGACCTGGGCGCTATCATCAATATAAAGAGAGATTAAATAAGCCTAATACTCATTGATAATTCTTAAAAAAGATAAAACAGAGTTAAGAAATAGGAGAGATAATATTGCGTGCACGGCACTTCATAAGATCTAACAATTCAAGCACATTGGAAAACGCCAAGGCCATCGGAACGTGACAAGACTCCTAAGAAAAAACAAATTTGAAGACCATACAGGAGTAATCCAACATTTGCAGGCCATAAACATTGCGATAATATAAGAACCCATGCCACTCATACTCATATATAATAGCAACATTACTTCATTGAGTACATAGATGAAATCATTTCACTCTAAACATTAGTTCAAAAAAAACTAAGAGATCGGTCTAAATCAAGATTGTTTTAAGCGTTGAAGTGGTCGAGAGTATGGGACCGGGTAAGTAAGCGCCCATGATGATGTATTTTTTGTTTAAAGCTGCTTTTTATTTCTAATCTAATCGATTCAGTGTTCTTAGTTGGCTATCCTTAAGGTGTGTTAAATTTTGATTTCGAAGTCATCCAATTCGTTGCGTATGTTGGGATGTTTCTAATATGATCCCTCAATCGGTACCTTTTCTCTTAGTTTCTCGCAGTCCCCTAGTGCTCCATAAATCTTGTTCTTATTCTTCTATGTTTTTCCCCCATATGTACCTTTGCAGAGTTTACATGTGATTTGATAGATTCAAGTTCCTTAGTGGGCTTGCTTTTAACCCAGAATCGCAGGTCGCTACTCGATTTACGGTGTCCCTTGGGCAGCTGAGGTTTCTAGCGCAGATGTATAAGTCTATGGTAAGTGTCGGGCCACTCCTTCCATGCCTACTCGGATTTGAAGCGTCAGAATGATTCGCTGCTGGCATTGATCTTACGTTCAGTGTCCTCGTCGATGTAAGGTAGTGAAACGAAAGTAGTGTTGCTTCTTACGCGAGGTGTTTTTTTTTGTTTATACTTGGCTGAGTTTTGTATTGTTAAATGAGCTGAGGTGGGTACCATTAAGAGATACCAGAATCTCAGAACCTCAAACAGCCCCTCAACAGCCTCAGGCTAACCAGGCAAAGACACACGCTCTCAGGAGCAAAGCATAAAACAGAAAGTAATGGGATATACAGTCATCACCTGACCAATACCATCTAACCGATAACATCATACTAAAGACGCATAATTTCAGCACTGCAGAAGCTACGGGAAAGACACATCTCAACAAGCGGCTGATACATTGTAAAGGTTTAGTGCTAATGGACAAAAATGAGTACAATACATAAAAACAGAAAGCCATAGTAACAGATATCAAGCCATGCGAAGAAACCAACAAAAAAACTGATGAAGAACTTCGAATCTTCATTAAAGTAAACATTTGGAAGGAAAACTCCCTGATAAAACAATCCATGCTACTCCAAACCTACGAAATCTCGTACGCACGAAACTATCCAAGGCCTACTAAACTCATAAAGTCAACATCCGAATGCGACCGCATCGTATCAGCAATGTGGTGACCCCATCGGACAACTCTCATGGCTTTAGAACGATATAATACCTAAAACTCTTGGTTTCGTCCCTGCTCATTTGACCAACACATTACGGACTCCTTGAAACCATCTAAATCAACAAGTTCATCTGGAGTTCCCAACAGGTGCACCTTCACAGTGACTTAAAAACCTTTAACGGTAACATCCCTAACTGCTGAAGCGATAGTCGCGTATAAATATGATTCGAACACTTCATTCTAAAGTAGTCTACTTGGATTACAATCCCTGACTCAAGGCTCCTAGAACATGCTTGAACAATAATCTACTGCGCTTGGCTCAGAAAAAAAAACACACCCATAGAATCTACTAATTTCAAGACAAACATAAAGGTATAGCATATGGATAGCCATTAGCTCCCCCTCTAGCATTCTTTCAGAATACAGTAGAATCTCTTAATGCTCAGCCTACAACACACTTCAAACCTACCACATACCTTTAGGTAATAGGACAATCTTTGGATACTGGAAAATCACATGGTAACAACTTTTAGACGAATACTTGCCTTTCATAAAATTAGTTTCCCATCCAGCAATTGAATTGAGCATAGAAAACGCTTCAGGATTTTTCACCACGCAACCAAATCCTTCTTAGACACTCTCTTAACAGTAAACCCTCTGGAGTCTACACCAACATGATATATATAAAAACCTATGCAGCACCTATCATCCTTCACTTTACATCAGACCATCCCCATGCAAATAACCAAAAGAGCTATAGTAACTCTCAATCCTGAGAGCTATACGGTTAGACTGATAAAGCGCAACAACAGAACAGAGCTACAGAAAATAACGATTTGTTCATCTCTAATGGATACCCACCTCGGAGCTCATTAAGCACATAAAAACTCAGCCAAGTAAAACAAAACAACCTCGCGTAAAAACAACACTACTTTCGTTTCACTACCTACATGACGAGACACTGACACCGTAATGATCAATTGCCGCCAGCGAAGTCATGCGAGCTCAACATCCGATGGAATGGAAGGGTGCCGAACTACCAATAGACTATAGCGATCTTGCGCTAGACCCTCAGCCTGCCAGGGGACAGCTCGTAAATCGTGTAGCACCTGCGATGGCTGGTAAAAGCAAATGCCACACTAAGAACCGTTGTCTCATCAAACACATGTAAAACTCTGCAAAGGTACATAATGTGGGAAAAATAGAAGGATGATAAGAAAAGATTTATGGATCCCCCGCACTTTAGGGGATGCCAGAAACAAGAGAAAAGGTACCGATTTAGGGTATCATATTTTAGTAACACATCCAACATACAGCCAAAGAAGTGATACTTCGAAATCAAAATTGTACACCCTGTAAGGATTGAAAAGCCACCTAAGAATCACTGATCGATTGAGAATAGAAATAAAAAAGCCAGCTTTAAACAAAAATACATCATCATGGCGCTTTACTTTACCCGGCGCATACTCCTCGACCACTTTCACCTTAAAATCTTGATTTTAGACCTCGATGCTCTTAGTTGCGTTTTGACTATGTTAGAGTGGAATGATTTTGCATCATGTATCTGATGAAGTATGTTTGCTATTCAATATATGCATGTATGAGTGTGCAGGGTTTGTAATATTCGCAATGTTGTTAGGCCTGCAAATGTTTGATACCAGTATGTTCTTCAAATGTGGTTTCTCTAGAGTGCTTGTCACGTTCCTATGACTTGGCTTGTTTTCATGTGATTTGAATTTTAGATCTGATGAAGTGCGTGCACAGCAATATTATACTCTCCTATTTCTTAACTCTGTTATCTTTTCAGAAATTATCAATGGTTTTAGCTATTTCAATTCTCTTTACTTATACTAGCATCTCAGTAACAGTCATGCCAATTTTGTAAAAACAGATTGAACCGCTATCATATCGACAGGCTCAAGCAGAATTACAGACGCGGCCTCATCTTTAACTGGCTAACAAGACCACCTTTTCGCCGAACTCGCCTCTAAACTAATCATGCCTTCCCTCCACTCTCCACCGTGTAATTACCCAGTTCACATGATCCGGACCCGCCACACTCAAAACTGGCGTGGTGCGTGCAACGCAACCGCAAGTTTGACGTAGCGCACACGCAATTTGCCTGAATTTTGTGTGAACTCGAACCGTTACGTCAACAGCTGACTGCGACTCGGCGGCACGTCAAACTGGCGTACGTGAAATCTTTGAACCGTTTCAAGATTTGGGCGTTGGCGGTGCACGCCATTTCTCTGGGGGGACACAAGAAAGTATATTGTTTATTTTCATCTAGATATGCCTTCGTTCTGGTAAAATATGCTTGTAGAAATGGTAGATTTCGATTAGGTAGCAGTTTGGGGAAGGATGCTGGTTGTAACATCAAAATATATTTATATGTGATAACTGATAGTATATGTTATAGTATATAATATATTAATATATTATATAATATATATTATATATAATGATATATATATATATAATTATAGCAATGTACCTTGGCCTGCCTGGGGTGCGAAATTGATGAAGATGAGATGATATCAAGAGCTATTTGAATGGTTCAAGTATCTAACTACTATGTAGGTATGAGTAGAGGTAGATCAATACCAGGGCCATATGTCCTAGGAGCCTATGGCCAGGGGGCAACTGCCCAACATGTTCGGATTTAAAAATAATGCCTATTGACGTGCATGGGAAAGAATAACTTCAATAAGCATTTTGCCCGCCCCCCCAAATATACTATATATATATTCCGTTATCATTATATATTTGGGTATGACAAAATTATATATATATTATTATATATATTATATAATACCATATAATACATCAATATATAAATATCTAATATCAAATATATAGAATATTTAATATATACCAAATCGGCAGAAAAGCCATACAATCACAAAACAAATATGGCTTGAAACAAATAATAATTGCGCATGACGCGGATGCATGACGCAAGGGCTCCACTAAATAACAATCCAGGTATATGCCTTCATATCTGCAGCACAGAAGGGAAAGTAGGCTGCACTGTCAACTCTCGACTTGGGCGTGTGCGCGTACGCAAACTGGCGTGTGCGTGCCGACAACTCCAGTTTTGGACGGTGTGGCGGTGTGAACTGGGTTTAACACCTCACCAGACATGCTGTGACCTTTGGGCGACCTTTCGGCCCAGCTGAGATGACCTGTTCCGGTCGGCGGTGGTCTCGTGCGCCGTGCACGCACCGCCGCCATCCGAGAGTGCGTGACTGCCACGACGCCGAGTCGAAATAATTTGGCTCTCCGCGTGCGGGAGACCATTAACTCGTGCTGGCCTGATTTTCGTACATTGCCAGCCGCGCTAACCTGCTTTTGGCACATTGCCAGCCACTGGGATGATTTTTAGCACCTTGCCAATCTTGCTGACCAGACACCCGCTGCACCACCGTACGACCTTTAATAAGTGTCATTCGAGCGTAAATCGAGCATCATTCGAGCGTTATTCGAGCGTCCTATCCCCGCGTATGGCGGCTGACGTGCGTGGGATTGGATCTCGGATGCTGCCCAGCAGGTGGGGAATGGGGACGGAGGGGACTGGTCAATCTGTGAGCCAGACACGGCAACGACGCTTGGTCCCAGCAGGTAATGCTGGCACGTGGACTTGGACCGTGCCTGCCGTGGATTCGGCGGGTCATCTCGGTTTCGATCTATGTAGTTGGCATAGAGCGTTTGGGTTGTATTCAACTTACTATAGAGAACAGAATGAATGTTGAAGAGTGCATCATTGCTCCTAAATAGTGAGTTACGTACATTACAAATTTCCATCTTCTTCACCTTTGTTACCTCAGCCTTTATTTTGAGTTACTGAATCACTTTGGTAAATTCTCTCTGCAAGCAACAAATGGTAAACAAACGAACTAAGGCATAACTCAACTTGAATCAAAGCATCATTTTCATCGGGAACTTGAAAATACGCATTTTGCCAGCCCAAGTTGAATATTCAGTGTCTTTAAGGACAGGTGGTAACCTGTTGCTAAATCAAAGATAGCAAGGATGCATCACTGATTTGCTTGCTGCTGAATACATGTGATAAAAACAAGTCATTATGTTCCAGCGTGTTTGAGAATGAAATTCTGTTAAAACGAACTCGTGTGGTATCAATGTCATCCATTTGTAACTTTACATTTACCCTCGCCTTGGTGGGGGTCATTTTGACCCATCCTGAGTTTTTTAATAGCGGTAAAACAGCAGCGCGTAGCACCACCAAATCTGGTACAGCTATTTGGGCATAAATTATCCACACTCTGTGAAAGTTTTGGCCTAAGGTCATCTCAAGTCAAGACATCAGGTTACGTCAAGTGAACTAACTTCTAAAAATGTTTGTGGTCATGCCCATCCCAGTGTCTGATCTATAGTTCTCGTTGAGGAGGCTGCAGGCCCGGGGCACATTTTTGGCACCTGAAGGGGGGCTCCGTGGACTTTTTGATCACGTAAGAAAATCAGTTTGGATTATTTTGGGGGTTAAAAGTCATAATTACGCAAATCCAAGACAGCCATTGAGAATAAAATGTAATTTCCTTTCTTTTGACGTTTTGTATTAGGAATTTACACTTATATCCTATATTCTATAATTTTGGCAAATATTTGCTGTTTTTTCTACCAAAATGGCCTGTCATAACGTCCATTAAACACCATTATTTCCCAAAGTATAACATCGATTTTATTACAATTTGGTAAGGAGTGGAATCGATGCAGCATAAGGTACTGAAAGTTTCTCTTTGATATATATCATAGTGCTCATTGTTCAGGTTATTGAAAAAAATATGGGAGGGGGCAGATTGTGTCATCTCCTCACACCCCAGCGGGGTGCGGGCTCAATCAAACTACTTGCATCCAATGTAGGAGCGCGCAGGGGCATACTTGTATTAAATTCCCTTCCCATATGCCTGTGGGAGGGGGAGTTTACCCCACCCCTGGATTCACCAGTGACCGTAGTCATTGGTCATGAAATGCGGCAAGGTTGTTGAAAAATTGCAATGTCGCGCCATAATAACTCATTATTGTTATCACTGGCGTCACCACGGGGGGGGCGGGCAAGCGGGGCAACGTTCCGCCACTCCCAACCTCCGATTGGGTTCCCCTTTAGATCGATATAGATCCGAAGAGATTTTGATGTTGAAAAATGGGGTAGATTGGCTATTGACCACGTCCAGTTGTTTGCCCCTCTTCACTTAGTATCATATTTGTACTCGTGGGATTCAAACGAATCCTTTGAAAATTGTTTGGTATCAGTGGTCCCGATCCCGGTGAATCCTGGATATCAAAAGCTGATACTATGATCTTAGTAGAGATATTGGATCAAGGTTCTTTACTTGATCCGTTTCTGGGATACGCACCTATTTTTGGTATAGGGACGTATCCAAAGGGGGGGTACGGGGGCCATGGCCCCTCTGAGTAAAACAAATTTACACAAGATAAAATGCGATTATCTGACGACCTACTACTACGGTCGGGGTGCCCCCACCCCCCACCCCGAGCAACAACATAGGCTAAGGAGCAAAATTTGATTTTTTCACTGACGTAGCCCCATGATCAAAATCCTGTTGTCCCCAACCTAAGAATACTGGCGACGACACTGATTGTAACACACTCAAACCTTTGTTTTACAATTATATGATTTAGAAGGCACCCTCCACGGGCTCGAGTCGAGACGCCCTTTCGAAGTGTGGGTGCTTTTCGGAGATCAGGGCTCCCTCATCGGTATTTGGAGCGCCCCCAGGATTGGGAGTGCCATCCATTAGTTTCAAAGCACTCTTTATGTATTTGTGGGCGCCCTCATCAGATTCGGGCCTCCCTCCTCAGATTCGGTGTGCATGCCTAATCGCGTTCGAGGGCACGCTTCCGAAGATCTGAAGTTCAGGATGCTTTTTGGGCATCAGGGTGCACTCCCCAGAATTAGGGGGCGCCCTCCATGGGTTTGGGAGAGCCTGCGGTTCCCAGATTGCGCCTGCAGCGCAAAACTTGGCGTCCTTGCGGCTTCGGCGCGCAGGGGCACCAATTTCTGTAAAAGGGGCTGCTAGCCCCGTTCCCTCCCTGGATCCGTCCCTGCCCAAGCCACAATTTCGTTCGAGAGATTTGAAACCTGCAGGATTTATAAGGTCATAAGAACTACGCATTTATATCGTCAGAGGTTACAGCGGAACGTGACATTTGGGACCAGATGGGGGCATGGTAGGTGATCAGAATAAATAACTTAAATAAATAAAGTTAAACTACTCCCTTGAAAGCAATCTCCGTAACTAAGTTGGCTGACCGTTTTA
>VOPJ01003914.1:0-27775 GCA_014673585.1 Semibalanus balanoides
TCATGGGCTCTTAAAGCCGAGCGGCGGTACCAAGACCAAACCACGGTTACAACGTAGCCACTCAGTAGGCCACGTCACCAAAACTGGTGGTCACTGAGCCGAGCGGGGACGTCCGCTCTCGACCCAGTCCGCCGTCGGAAAGAGGGGCCGGCCGCCGCCTGACCCGCCGGACCGGCGAGTCAGCGCGGCCAGGTCACCCGCGCCGAGCTGCCCCACCACTCTCTAGAGATGCAAACACCAAATGAACAACGGCGCCTACAGGCCTGAGTTACTCATTTTGTCACGCTTTCTGGGTCATGGTCATATTATCGTGTCCTCTGATTGTTCGGTCCGGATCGTGTCACGTGATGTGCCCGTCCCGGGCGCAGCGAATGTTGTCGGATCGGCTCGGCTTGTTTGTGTCGCCTTAAAGGGAAGCAGTGACATTTTGATTTGCTAGCATCTTTTTATGAGGATTAGTGTTTTGGGAAAAATGTCTCTTTGTATTGAGAAGTCAAACCGTTGTATTATCATGGCATAATAATATTTTGTCTAAATTAAGGATAAAAAGGCATTATTCCCTTTTTCAAAGTTAGAAGTTTGTGACAATTAAAAAGCCGTTACATGCACTTCTTTCGCAGTTCATGTTAGGCGTTTTCTCTCCGGTAATGGCAACGCATCATATGTGGCGCATCTGTTTCAATTTGTTAACAACTGTTTGACATTGGTCCATGTCCCTGAAACAAATCGCGTGCACTAAATAATTGGCCGTTAGGTGCATAAATTAATCTTAAATTTCATTGACACTTTTTATAATGTTTGATTAGTGTTTTGGGAAAAATGTCTCTTTGTATTGAGAAGTCAAACCGTTGTATTATATACAGCTATATAAATAATATGGAAAACTCCAAATGTTACAAATCAATTAGCCATAATGATTGTGGTAAAGATTGGAGGTCGCGACCACTACGTATCGTATCTATTATCTAAGCAGTCCTTGGGTGCATAAGGCTACTGCAATTTGGACACCTTTTTTCAATCTTGTTGAATTGCCACAGGATAGGAGGGAACATAATCCTGATAAAACAGATTCCAAATATAACAATTTTTGTTTAGCTGTTTTTAAAAAATTCGTATTTTCGTGGGAACTGATTATTTACCATTTTTTTCTAAACGTAGAACCGGTCGTTTCAAGTGTGGAACGTTATATAACAACATGACCTTCACATATCTTTCCGGTGGAATGTTGTTATGCAGATGTTGAGTTTAAAATTATATTGGTCTTGTCTGTCGATTTCAAGTACTACTTTTTTGGTGGGAAAAGGTCAATATTTGTACTGTTTAGCACATCACGTTCGCGTGGAAATAGCACGAATGGATTTTGTTGACTACCAATTCCTGCCGTCTTAGCGCTGCCACATTTAATTTAGGTGATGGCGTGTTGTGATCGGTTATAAAGCCACAAACTTCGTTAAACGTATCGAAGGAACCACATAGGACTAAAGAAAATAATCCAAAAATATGGGTAATAAATATACGAGGGCACATTGTATGTAATGGCTTGGCTCTCTTTGGAATCAGCAAAAATTAAGCATGCTCTTTCATGACAATACAATCGGTGATTGGGCACAGAGACCAGGTACACAGTTTTCCTTTCCTTGTAATTGAGTCTATAGTGCGCGATTTTATGCTTGAACAAACTGCCGTTGTACCTACTTAGACCAAGACCATTACTCAATTTGCTACTGATCAATGATTAATAAATCAACAGGGCAGATGCAAATAGTTGCTGCGAAATTGCCGTTAATGGGATTGTCCATCAGGAGGACGATATTAATTATTTATATATATATATATATATATATATAATATAATATATATATATATATATATATATTTTATATTGTTATTTGTCTTGTTTTTACTTATTGTTATTTATTCTTGTGCTGTTATTTATTCATGCAAACTAATGTTATAGTTATTATATAGGTCAGGCTCTTTTAAAATGACACTCATGATGCTTAAATTGGGGAAAAGCCGTAAAGTTGTATCTTGCTTTGGGAATGACGTCATCTACATTATCCACAACGTTGACGAACTAAGGAGTTCACTTACCACGTGCAATTTGTAGCATGGCTACCAATTAAATGAAACTCACTTTGTGTCAATTTGAACAAAATCGAAACAGGCAAACATAGTTTGCTTGACCTCACTTCAAGGTCCATCAGATCAAATTGCAAAACTGTTGTCTTAAGGGGGAAAATCATTGATTGTATCATATTCGTTGTTTATTCCTCTCTCTAATGATATATTGTTTTTCTCTTATACTGTCTTTTCATTTGGGAGATTTATAATAACAAACGTGGTTGCCATGTTTGACCTTGACCTGGATTTTCGCTGTCCTGTATCTTGTGACCCCGTAATCTGACGACCATACAAATTCAAGAAACGAAATCAGCACCCAAAATAACCTCAAACACCACTTTAGAGCGAAATCGGAGGGGGTGTGGTTTACATTTGCACTCTTACCTTGGTGATTTGTCCTGGAATTGCCCTTTATCTCTTCCCCACACACATTGTGGTAATAGTTATAATGACTACGGAACTGTATTCATTGAATATGACAGCCAGGAGGCAAAATTACTTTCGATCAGCTATTGACAGGCTGACGTAGACTTTTAGTGAAAATGAAAATAAAATATCAGTTTTTAAATCGCTGTCTTCTCCCATGTCAGTTTCTTATACTTAGTGATTGATGACTTTAAAAGTTATGATTTTAGACTTTAAAGCAAACCATTTTTCACCACCTTTTCGCCTGCTAATATGAGAAGTTCTCCCCTCTTCACCAGATGAGATTCTGCTGAGTTCTGGCTGTCTGAGAAGTAGGTTTGGTTGAGCTATGATTGACTGCGATGGCTGCGTTGAGTCAATATTGGTGACGGCTGAAGGAGATTCTGTGGGCTCAATAGCTGATGATGTGACCAGACCAACAGCAGATGAGAATCGTGGAGAGAACGCCAGAAGTGGCTGGAATGACAGAGAGATGCCTTTATTCTTAAGCTTTCGGAAACGCTATTATCATGCAAAAGGCGCTAATGCAACAGTTTTCCAAGTTTCTTGTTATCAGTCAGCTTTTGTTGCCAAAGGTGTTGGCAGTCATCAGAAGTATCGATGTCAATGGGCAGATCGATTATCGATCGATTATCGATTATCGATTATCGATTATCCTATGGGCATATCTATCGAGCCATAACGTGCAATGTGCATCATACATGGGTGTTGGAACGGACTGTGTGTTGTGTGTGTGTGTTGGGGTGGGGTGGGGCAGGAGGCCATGGCCCCTCTTTTTTGGTCATCATTTATTGCTTAAAAAATGCATTATGACAGATGAAGGTAATTTTTAGAGAAACAAAATACATACATTATTTCGAAAAAATCTTAAATTTGCCAGAAAATATCCATAGAGGGATTATGTTTATTTATCAACAAGATCGAAGTTGCAACGCCCCCACCACTCATCTCATTTGACACTTTTATGCCTCCGGCAGCGTATGTTAAGCTTGAGTACTTTATACAATAAATGAGTATGTAGTTGTAGTTGCATTTTTTTTTAAACAATTGAGAAAATGTGTCAATGTATAGCCCAGCAAAATAGCCCAGCTATTCAAGAAAATCGTGACAAATTTCCAGCCGCCTCCGAATGCTACAAATATAACTTTTGGACGATTGCATGCACCATATTTGTCAAACGTAGCCTCTGACCGGAACGTGGCACCGGCACAGCTCGGCCACTTTGAGTCCGTACACCATGTGACGTCAGAGGCCACAGCGCCGCCGCCGCCGGTCATGACCTAACCCTTACCGGCCAGCCGGCCGGCGGCGACCGCGCCGTGGACTCTGACGTCACATGGTGACGGTGTACAGACTCAAAGTGGCCGAGCTGTGCCGGCGCCCAGTCCCGGTCAGAGGCTACGTTTGACAAATATGCTGCATGCAATTGTCCAAAAATCCTATTTGCAGCAATCGGAGGAGGCTGGAAATTCGTCACGATCTCCTTGAATAACTGGGCTATTGGACAGAGCCAGTGTTTTCAACATGCGTTGCACCGTTTGTTCGTGACTGGCCGAGAGCCCGGTCCGTAAGCCGGGTCGGCGGCGCGCAGTGCTCAGCTCACGTGTCGCGAGGGGCGATTCTGCGCGTGAGGCGCAAGCGGAAGTGCACCTTAGTTGCCAACACCGGGAGCGCTTGGCTTTGATGCAGCCGTGCAACCAATTAAACCATCTAATGACTTTGCAATTTTGTGAAGATCATTGACGTGCAGAGCATGACGAATCGGTTAGACATGTCGGTAGACATTTGTCTGCATGTTTAGCCATACCATACGCGATAGCTCCTGGCCAAATAAAAAAGAGGCGCGATTTCGGACACAAATGTCGATTTGCAAAAAAGGCCCACGAACAGATTTTCACAAAAAATTGCATCGCTGGATTCAGCGTGAGCTTCAGCTTTTTGAATGGTGACATCTCCCGTAGTTTGGGCCCTCCGACCTCTACTAACGAACCGTGGGACCGGGCATGGGCCTCAATATTATGAATTTGAATGGTTCTGGTCTGGGCTTTGGTGCTCATGGGCTTCGTCTGTGCTGGGCTTGGAGTTTAGGCACCCATGAAAAAACTATGCCTTACTGGTATATTACATTAGCAATTCAAGATGCTGTATTAGTAAGCTTTCGGCCACTACAGTGGCCTTTTTTTAATATGAACTTTGTTATACCATGAAGTGAAACAGGTAAAGTTACCTGTTTCTCGAACAAAAAAACGTTCTGTTTTTTTTTTGTTCCTATATGAGATGCACAATTCAAACGGTGCTGCTAAGTCAAGGCATGACTCGTCACCAAGATACAAGTGTTAAGCACTGTCATCGAATATGACCCATATTCATTGTCTTACTTCGAAATACTACGGGCCTTCCTTAGCAGTATGGCTGGCATTGTCTCATGAGCTGCGATGATTAACCCCTCACGTCGCGGAACACCATGACCTGATGGGCAGTCCATACCTCCCCAGTGTGACATCAGGGCTGAGGAGCGGAGTCGCGTCCTCCGCCCGCCCACTGCGTGACCAGCTCAACAACAATATGATCCGTCTCTATCATGCAACGATTGTTCTCCAACAATACCGGCAGAGTTTCCTGGCGAGGTGCAACGGTTTTACCGCCGCTCGTTAATGACAAGGCGATATTGCGTTGGAAAGTTACAGGCTTTCGTTGTTGCCTGACATGTGTCGTGAAAATGCGCGATGTTCAATTGGAAAATATTTCAGACCTTTTCTCCCGCGCCATTCATGGGAAGAAATGCTGAGTCAATTTCTGCACCGGACAAGTCAGATGCAGACTAATAGGGTATTCCACGTTTCAAAGTATTAATGCATCACATCTTGTTATATGCCAACTTTCTACGTTAAATATGAATTCGACTTCGTTCAAGGTAAACCAAGGTCAGGAATAAAATAGAACATGATTCAAGCAATGATTCAATGACAAGGAAATGGTAAGTTGCGGTATGTTTAAGACCATAACGGATGAGAATATAAGTCATGGATAGGATATTTTGTTTCTGCAACCACTGGGGAAACCAGGGGGCATCAGGGGCAAATGCCCCGGCAGGAATCTGGGGGGGGGGGGGCTTTAACACAAGTATGCCCACCGCGCGTTTCCTGCTCAACGTGAAAAACAATGATCTTAGAAGAACACTGGGAATGTTTTTAAAAAATCAGGGAAAGATAACAATTTATCGTCAAAATAGCCTTGGCAGCAGTCAAAATCCTGCTATTCACAGTCAAAAACTGGAAAAATCGCGCCGCTTCGAGACCCAACACAGTTTTTGCAATTGCCTTTACAAATTAGGAAAATGGATACATGAATTTCATGAAGTGTCTGACAAAGGCTCTCCTCGGTGGTAATTGTTTAGCTAGCTAGCCCTGCCGAGTTCCGAAAAAGCAGACGCAAACGGAAGGACACAGACATGTCATATCGGCACCCGGAAGCTGCTCCAGCGGTGCCCAGCTTTCTGGACCGAAGAGCTAATAGTAGGTACCAGACCACGACCATCTCCCCAAGTCATCTCCCAACAGGCTTCTCGAGATACACCGTGACCATTCGGAAAAGTCTTTCTGTCTCATTCTTGCTGCTCTCAAACTTTTTGCACTATCGCCAGTTGTTTGTTACAGTTTCGTACAGATGTATAGGTACAGTTATTATTATCATCTAACTTAATATTTAAAGAAAGTCTGTCTGTCCGTCTGCTCGTGTTTTGCCAACTAAATTTTGCCTTATACCTATCATAATTACGACATGTTATGTAGTTTCGACACATTAGCATTGGATAGTATCTACGAAATAATTTTGCAGATCGCATGATAACATGTGTGTATATTATTCTGCTCCCTACATTTCCCAGAATCAAAGCGTCCTCCTAGAAGTAATGATAATGTCTGACTGTGTTAGACAAAATAACACGACACAACTTCCACCGATAATACCGCCGTCCGCCCTCTGAAGAGCAGAGCTTGAACTATACGCAACCAGCGTGGCACAGTTTTCGGGTTTGCACATCCGGCCACCTATATATATATATATATATATATATATATATATATATATATAATATATATATATATATATATATATAGCATAAGGTGCAATCTTATACAGGTGAAAAATAAAGTTTCAGAATTTGTATCGGGACGCCCCCGCAAATGTGATCAATAATGATCAAAGCTACGTAACACATAAGTTGCATTGACAAATATTAATATTAGAGGTTGCAACAATGGCTTTACAAGAATTATACGTCCCTCCATTAGCCCGCCATTGGCTGTGAGGCGCTAAACGCTCCCCTGATTAAATTTTCGTATAACTTCAACAACCGATAGCCTCTATCAACGTGAAAACTTTGGTTACCTTCTTCTACATTGCTTTAATGTCTTTTTGGTGAAATAACGAAGCAATTTGGTCGAAAAATATTCAAAGGTTTAAAGCCAAATTTTAGGATGTTTTTGGCGGTCATTTCCCAAAAAAATCGTGTAATTTTTATTTTTTTGGTAATACAAAATCAATTATCAAAAATCCAGACAACCATGTTTTATCCCTGCTAATTTTCCCTCTCTTCGGGACCTTTTTTATTTCATTTTCCTCAAAAAGACTGGTCTTTGTGCGTCTGTTAATGTTAAAAGTCTGATTTTGGTGCGAAACTCGAGAAGTAGTGACGTCACTAATTTTGCTATAACTAGAAATTTTTCGTCAGACAAAATTCCTTTATAATTTCACAAAGCGTTAAATTCGATGTTGGAAGACGGTAACCGAAGTTCAAACGTTGATAAGCGTTATCGATTGTTGAGTTATTACGAAAATCCCCATCAGGGGCGTTAATTACGCCCCAGTCAATGGCGGGCTAATGGAGGGGGCATGCAATCTTTGAAGCCATGCGCTACCCTCAAATATTAATATTTTTCCAAATAATTTACATGTGATGTTTTTGTTAGTAGCATCATATTTTTGCGGGGGCGTCCAATACCGAATTCCAAATTTCGCAAATTCATGTCCCACCCTAATATATATATATTATATATATATATATATATGTAATAATATATATATATATATATATATATATATTATAATATATATATTATTATATATATTATATTATATATATATATATAAACAATATTTTCTCAAAATGCGCAAACAAAGCGACACCTATAGCACGGAGAAGGGGATAGCAGTAAACGTAGAAAATATAGCCGTTCGCACCGAATTGAAAAGTCTTTAAGTCACAAACCACGATCCCTTGACGGGTGAGTACTCCGGTAATATGATGAATACAAAACGTAAAAATGGAGTCTATATGCATAGATCATCCAGAGAAGTGGACGGGTTAGCACTACTATGGATTTCAGACCGTGTGAGTCGTGAGACCCCGCTTTTTGGCGATAATTTGTTAAGATATGGCCGAATCCGAATAAACTTTTCGCGCAGTCTATTTCAGCCCAGGTGCCAATTTCTGTCCGTATAGTCTGTTAATAAAACATTCAAACTTATGGTACTTGTCATTGACTCGTAACGTTACAAGTCAATGACAATTGACAAGTACCATACGTTTTTATTTTTTGTTAACCGACTATACGGACAGAAATCGGCGCCAGCAGGCTGAAATAGACTGTGTGCGAAAATTCTATTCGGATTCGGCAATTTTTTACAAATTGTCGCCAAAAAACGGGGTCTCATGCGGTCTGAAATCCATAGTACTATTAAGCTATAAAGCGCTGACTGCCACCGGCCATCGTGATTCACAACCCGAGGCTAATGTGTATAACAAGCTATCTTCATTTCAATATTTGTCATCATATCGAACGTGTAACTAGGAAAAGGGTTACCTGAGGTTCGGCTCCATTTACGGTCTGGTTTCAATATGAAAATGTCGTTTTCTAATACCTAAAATTACAATTATCACGTCGCTTGGTGGCGTCACATCGTTGGCCATCGTCATCGTCTTCGGTTTGTCGTAACACCGAATTGAATGATTCGCATTTGTAGCCTCTATCCTCTACGAGGCCCACCGCCTATACTTCTAGGTTTTATCAGGCAAGCCCGAAAAATTGCGTGCGACGCTAAATAACTAAATACCTACTATAACATGGGAGTCCATATTCAATATGTTGCAAGGCTTAAATACACGTAAGACAAAAATCGAGTACATTTTTCCTCACTTCAAGCAAAACCCCGCCTCAAAAGAAATATTGGGTGAAGACCCTTCGAGTTGGTAATAAAGTAATGTCTTATTACTTATATGTGTACATGCTCGGCGAATATCGCGTTCTGTGTTAGTTGTCCAAAAGATGTTTTTTATTTTTGTCTTGTTCGAAAAAATATCGCCAAATCGATACAAAAGGTATTCTTTGTCTCAAAAAGTGAAGTTTTCAGCTCAAATCATTAAAAAAGGCGACCGGCCCAGTCCGAGCAAAATAAAATATGGTACTCTTTGCGCAAAAAAGATGACCCCCCCCCCACCCCCCACGGAAAGAAGTCTGAATCCGCCAGTGGCTATTCTTAGAATCGAATAGTTTTTCTGGAGGAGCTGACGACTCCGGAGGAAAGACATCCGTCAACAGCATCAGCCCATTCCAAACAACTGCAGAAGGCATATACCAGCCGAACCCGCTGCTGGCTGGGAAAATATGACAAGTATGTCGGCCATTGAATTATGACGGAGCCTGATTATGAGCTAAAAAATAATGACTGAAATGGCGGGAGTGCAAGCGAGGATATAACCACTGGCTGCTGAGTTAAACGTGATCATCTTAGTACAGCTGCCTGTGATTCTGCATCGAACGCAAAGTGGGCAAGGGGCGTAAATTCTCCAAAAAAAGTTTGGAGGTGTGAAGTGGGGGAGGGGGGGCTGAGCAGGCAAAAATGGTTAAAAGTACCCTCAAAAACCACAATTTGCTGGCTTTTTTGGGATTTGGCCCACTCTCACGGTTTCAAGTTGGGGGGGGGGGGGCTAAAGCCAAGTTAGCAGGGCTGAAGCCCCCCCTAGAACTGAATGGGAAACTACATTAATGCAAGTGGCTGTTATCCTTATTACTCTTTGAAAGAACCTCTATTGTATGTCTGTTTGTCGTCCAACAGCTCCACGGGATTTCAAGTACTCAGCTTCGAACCCATGACCTTCCGTGTTGTAACGAAATTCTCTTAAACCACTTCAGCCATCCGGAGTTTGATGCGCCACGTCCCTGAAGAGGAAGGATTCCTCTCCCTTCTCTTCGCGGTTTCGACTCGCACAGGGCGGAGTCTGTTTCCGTAGTTGGGGCGGGAAGCTGTGCAAACCTGCCTGGGATGTGCATCTGGACCCTGGACTGTGCAGGCCTGACCCAGGCCACGTTTTACCTGAGTCGTGTACAGTAACGCGTTGTGGGGTTATTCCTAATGTGACATTGGGGTAGCCGTGGAGAGCGGGGCGTCCCTGCGACAGGCAGGATGGTGTAAGGAATCGTGATGGCGTTTACTGCTTATGACAGTGCTATTACCTGTTGCCATTACGCATTAATGATGGCGTCTACGTTCGAAACGTGAGTGTACCGATGCAATGGCCACCATTACAGGCACTCTGGTCACATAAATAGCATCTAACATGCTGATTGCTGGCAATTCGCTAAGACAATTAATCATAAGGGGGGTGAGCATGAACAAGGTTTTTGTCCTCTTTGTAAATGATCTGCAATAAACTCGCTTATGCGTGTCTCCGAAAAAATGTAAATTTTTAACGATAAACGGATCACTAGGTTACCATAACGACTAACGGAGAAAAATGGGTCATTATCTCTCGAAAAAAGTCAACGGTCAACATGTTAACAGGGTGAACCCACTGAAGCAGCTAGAATCAATTATCCTCTATTGGAGATTAAGTGTGTGTTCATAACATAAGGTTAGTGTTTTTGTTATACTATCGCTATTAAAAGTATTATTAATATCTCACATTTATATCTCCATTTACTTAAATATATATGACAAATTCATATAAGTGTGAATGCAATCATTTACAGTCAGTTATGATAAACATTGTAAAAAACTTCGTAATTAATTCGATTGTATTGTTTTAATCTGCGTTGGGTTGAATGGTACTGCTACAGGAAAGAACACAAAGTGAACTTTCCCTGTTATGCACATTCAAGAACAGTTTTTGCTTGTAACACTATCAGTCCAGCCTTAGCGACGCGTGTCTGGCCCTCACGGTTGAAGTCTCACCAGTCATGCAGTTTCACTTTTAACTAACAGCGTGTTTCCGGCATCGTCGATGCGTGCAAAATGGCTGTCCTTGGCTGTACACGTGCAGTGTGCTGTGACTGCGGCCCGTGCCCAGTACCGCTGTAAGCGGGTAGCGCCAGTCTTGCGGGGATCGGTGGGCAGCAGGTCCTAGAGCAGGTCCTGGAGCAGGTCCTGGAGCAGCACTTGTCCGTGCGTCGACGGATCCGACAGCGGGTGGAAGGTGTTAGAGCGGGTTTGAGTGTTTGAAGTCAATATTGGTTGGACAGACGTATGTTAAGCGTCTGCTGAAACCGTAGTGAGTGAGTACCATACTGCGAAGCGCAGCGATCGAAGAGCCGTCTTCAGTGGTGATATTTCAGTAACTGCTGTGGTGAAGGCTTCGAAGCCCGATGAAGCTGTGACTGACAAGCCAGAGCTGATGTGACCTTCTGGCTCTGTGTTGGAGCACAATGACGCCTCTCAGCCTGGCCGACTCTAGTCTGGACCTGAGCCCATGGCAGCCGCGGCGCTGGCACCAGGAGCGTAGACAGGCGCTGCTGAGTCCGAGCGTCAGTGACCTGTCCAGCAGGTCCAGCAGCTGCTGCCGCCCCCTGATCTGCGTCATGACGGCCGTCATCGTCTGCTGCGTGACGGTGCTGCTCTGTATCGGACTCAGCCAGGCCGTCCGGGCGGTACGCTCCACTCAGGAGCCGCTCCAGCTGGAGGCCGAGATCTCACCCGCCCTGCGGCTGCAGCAAGAGGCCTCCCGCGCCCTGAAGATGGTGGTCAGGGAGTCGGCTGACATGCCTCTCGCCGAGTCTGTCCCTGTCTTCCGCCAGCACGTGCCGTCCGCCTGGGCGCCAGCACGGCGTCAGAGGCATCAGCAGCATCAGCGGGGTCAACACGGTCAGCAGGGTCTGCAGAATCAGCAGCAGCAGCAACATCAGCAGGATCAGCAGCATCAACACGGTCAGCAGGGTCTGCAGAATCAGCGGTGGCGGCGGTCCGCGGCCGACCCTCGTCGCAGGTCAGACCTGCGTCCCCGCCGCCATCAGCCGCCGAAGAGCAGAGCTCAGCTTTACCATCACCAGACACCAGCCGCCGCCGAACAGAGCTGAGCTTCACCATCATCAGACACCAGCCGCCGCCGAACAGAGCTGAGCTTCACCATCATCAGACACCAGCCGCCGCCGAGCAGAGCTGAGCTTCACCATCATCAGACACCAGCGGGAGGCCGCAACCATCGCGGGAAAAATGCAGAGGAAATGACAGTTTGCAACGCCACTCGGAACATTGGAGTTTGGAACACAAGCCAACGCCAAGACAACATCATACGGCAGTTAGAGCTAACGACAGTTAGCGCTAGAGCTAACCGACAGCTCTGTCAGTCCTATCATGACAGATCCGAACATCACGTCAAAAGATTGGGACATCAGGAAACCAGAAGAGGATATCAGGACATCAGAATATTAGGACCTGATGATGTGACTTCCTGAGCACAGGCCGGAGGGAGGGGACGGCACAGTGTGTCCGGTGTGGCCGATCAGGCCGGGGGAGGGGACGGCACAGTCTGTCCAGTGTGGCCGATCAGGCCGGGGGAGGGGCAGCACAGTCTGTCCGGTGTGGCTGATCAGGCCGGGGGAGGGAAGGTCACCAGTCCTGTCGGTGGTGGCCGATCAGGCCGGGGGAGGGGGTCACACAGTCTGTCCGGTGTGGCCGATCAGCGCCGGGGGAGGCACGGTTACAGTCTGTCCCAGTTGACCGATCAAGGCCGGGGGGAGGGACGGGCACAGTCTGTCGGTGTGGCGTCAGCCGGGGGAGGGGACGGCACAGTTCCTGTCCCGGTGTGGCCGAATCAGGCTCGGGGGAGTGGGTGCACAGTCTGTCCCGGTGTGGCCGATCAGGCCGGGGGAGGGGACGGCAAACAGTCTGTCCGGTGTGGCGATCCAGGCGGGGGGAGGGGCGGTAAGTCTGTCGGTGTGGCCGATCAAGGCCGGGGAGGGCGGCACAGTCTGTCCGGTGTGGCCGATCAGGCCGGGGGAGGGGACTGGCACAGTCTGTCCAGTGTGGCCGACAGGCCGGGGGAGGGGACGGCACAGTCTGTCCCAGTGTTGGCCGGATCAGGCCCGCGGGGGAGGGGACGGCTAACAGTCTGTCTTTGGTGTTGGACCGATCAGGCCGGGGGAGGGGCGGTACAGCTCTGTCCGGTGTGGCCGATCAGGCCGGGGGAAGGGGTGGCACAGTCTGTCCGGTGTGGCCGATCAGGCCGGTGGAGGCCGGCCCAGTCTGTTCCAGTGTGGCCGATCAAGGCCGGGGGAGGCGACGGCACAGTCTGTCCGGGTGGCCGATCAGGCCGGGGAGAGGGGGCAGCATACCAGTCGTCGGTGTCGCTGATCGGCTGGGGGGGGGACGGCACAGTCCGTTTCCCGGTTGGTGGCTGAACGGCCGGGGGAGGGGCGGCACAAGTCTGTCCAGTGTGGCCGATCAGCCGGGGACGGGGCGCACAGTCTGTCCGTGTGGCCGATCAGGCCGGGGGGAGGAGCGGCTCAGTCTGTCCGGTTGCTGGCCGAAATTCAGGCGGCCGGGAGGGGGTGGCCAGTCTGTCCTGGTGTGGCCGATCAGGCCGGGGGAAGGGGCGGTCACAGTCTTGTCCGGTGTGGTCCGATCAGGCCGGGGAGGGGGAGGCACAGTGTGTCCGGTGTGGCTGATCAGGCCGGGGGAGTGGCGGCACCAGTCTGCTCCCGGTGTGGCCGATCAGGCGGGGGAGGGCGGCACAGTCTGTCCGGTGTGGCCGATCAGGCCGGCGGGAGGAGGCGGCCACAGTCTGTCCGGTGCTGCCGATCAGGCCGGGGGAGGGGGTGGCCACCAGTCTGTCTGGTGTGGCCGATCAGTGCCCAGGGGAAGGGGCGGCACAGTCCTTCGGTGGTGGCCGATCAGGCGGGGGAGGGGGAGGCAGTTGGTCCGGTGTGGCCGATCAAGGCCGGGGGAGGGGCGGGCACAAGTCTGTCCAGTGTGGCCGATCAGGCCGGGGGAGGGGCGGCACAGTCTGTCCAGTGTGGCCGAATCAGCCGGGGGGAGGGGTGGCAACAGTCTGTCCCTTGGTGTGGCCGATTCAGGCCCGGGGAGGGTTGGTCAGTCTGACGGTGTGACCGATCAGGCCAGGGGGCAGGGGTTGGTACAGTCTGTCCGGTGTGGGCCGATCAGGCCGGGGGAGGGGTGGCAGCAGTCTGTCCAGTGTGGCCGATCAAGGCCGGGGGAGGGGACAGCACAGTCTTCCGGTGTGGCGATTCAGGCCGGGGGAGGGGTGGCACAGTCTGTCCGGTGTGGCCGATCAGGCCGGAAGAGGGGCGGCACAGTCTGTCCGGTGTGGCCGATCAAGGCCGCGGGAGGGGACGGCCAGTCTGGTCCAGTGTGGCCGATCAGGCCGGGGACGGGGGTGACGGCACTGTGGAGGTGGCAACAGGATGGAGCAGCTTAGTTGAGGAGCGAGAACATGGTTTAGGTGTTCAAGCGCAGCACTTTGATCGGCCCTCCTGCTGCGCTTGCGGGATATGTTTGTACCCAGGTCCGCGGTGTCGCAGCGCGACATGCCCGTGCGTCCGATGCAGGTCATCGACCTGTCTCGTTGATCCGACTGGAACAGCAGCCAGGAGGTCATCACGCTACCGCGTGGGTGTGGCAATGGAATAGACTGGTACAAATGCTCACCCAAGTAGTGTCTGCAGTTGCGACCGTTCAAACGTGCGCATTGGTACCGTTGCGACTGGTGACAACTGTCCCAGCACTCTTTGAGCTTTGTGGTATGGCATTCGCCAGGTGTCATGCTAATGCGTATCTTGCGTTGATTGCTATATTGTATTGCATTGATTGCCATATTGTATTGTTGTGACGAATATGTTAGGAGCCCAGAATAGCCACTTGTGGATGGGTTTTCAGCAAATACATACATACATACATACATACATACAGTCTGTCCGGTGCTGCTAATCGGGCCGGTGGGAGGGGCGGCACAGTCTGTCCAGTGTGGCTGATCAGGCCGGGGGAGGGGTGGCACAGTCTGTCCGGTATGGCCGATCGGGCCCGTCATCTCCGTGTCCTCACTGTGTCGGTGAGGGTGAGAGCAGCCATTGGACCTGCAGTATAGCCGACTGGTGCGGTGCTGACGGTATCAGCAGTCAGCAGTGGTGCCAGCTCAGCAGCGCCCTCAGCAGGGCTGACACCGTCGCACCATTGTCCCTCCCCGGACACCCTGCCCAGACAGACAGATAGCCGTCTGTTCGGCTGTGACGCAGCGAGCCACTTGGCCGTCGCTCCCGCACGGGACGTCGGCCAACTGACGACGTTGGACGGTGCAGTCATCGGTGAAGGGGAGTGAATGGTGAAGGCGTGTGACCATATGCGGCCGTTTCAGGCGTCTTGAATGGTTGTTTTAACTTATGATAATAATCTTTAGAAAGTTTAAGGTAACATAGTGAACAGGTATAATATGTTTTTTAAGCATAGTCAAATAGTTCCGCCCTCAGTTTTTCGTAGTTCGTGCCTGTACTGCTTGCGACGCTTGCAAAGTTGTGTTAGCCAAATAATCACACGCGTGGCGCCGAAAATATATCACAACATTGTGAAATAGTGGAACCAGTTGAGGTGCTGGTCCACTGACTAGGCTAGCGTGATCGCTATTTGGCAAAATATTAGCCGTTTTCACGATGGCTTATTTTGCGCGAAATGTTTTAAAACATTTTAAAATGTTTTTAAAATGTTTCCGCTCGCGCTAGCTAGCTTTCAACGATGGACTAACTTGGCGAAAAAATGTTTTAACTCGCCCTTCGGTCCCATACGGCGAGGGTTAAAAATTTCTCGCAATTAGCCCATCGTGAAGACTGGCTACCACTGAAACATTTTAAAAACATTTTAAAATGTTTTAATAAATATCCGCAAACTAAGCCATCTGAAAACGGCTATTTAAATTGATTTTGAGAGACAAAGCCTGTATTGCAACTTATGGCAAATACAATTTGATAATATTTACTTTTAATCTTAGTTTATTTTACTCTTGCTTTGTTTGTAAAGGTTTAACCCTCCAGTATACTCTCTCATAGACAAACACCCCCCGGCCCGAGGAAGGTGGCGCCGAGCACCGGCCCGGCGCGGGTTAAGCTAAGAGGTTTCCAGCTAATTTATGCATTTGTGACCTGGGTGTATTTATAGACAGATTGCAAAGGTCGTTTGTTCCTTCGTCTGTGGATGGCTTTGTCTTAACCCTCGCCCGGGTAAGGTCACTGCGTGACCGGGTAGGGGGGTTGGTACGACCCCTTGGCGTTTCGCTCCTAGTTGAACTAGGGCTTCGTTTTAAAAACGAGCGTGCTGCTTGCGTTGAGAGGAAGCCATGTACACCCGATTGTATGGTTCTGGTTGATTAGATGACCTCTGAGGTCATGTCAATGACCCTGATTAAATCAAATCGTACTTGTCTATCAATTGAACACTGATCGAGCTAAAATCGTGAATGAACATTGTATTATGCTTAATGGGGGCTAATTTTGAAATCAGCGTTCCAAATGTCCTAGAAACTGCCAAATTCCCCAACAGTCATGTAAGGTCATCTGAAGTCAGTGACCTCGGTTGACCAGAAGAAGTGCATGACCCCAATGGAACATTATACATTTTTTACATTTTTGGAACATATTTATGTTAAATGGATCCCTATTTGAAATCAGCGTCACACAATGCCTTCGAAACTGCAAGAACCCCAAAAAAGTAATCTGAGGTCATCGAAGGTCAGTGACCTCAGTTGACCTCTGAAAAGGTCAGTTGAGGTCACAATCCCAGTGGAAACCACTAGGTACTGTCACCTGGAAACACCTGTATAATAAACATATGCATCNCCAAGAAAAGACCGAAATACTTTCGATAGAACTTGCCTAGAGCTATCTAATGCCGTTTTCCGCTTCTCGCTACGTTGCGTAGTTTTGGAGATCTCACGGGGGGGGGCGGAAATTTAAGCCAGTACTCTGGAAGTTTTTAAATATATGATTGATTTATTGATTGTATTGAAATATATCAGTATCATGTAATTTCAGGCTACTCCCGATGATCAGGATGACATTTTTAGTCAGTGACCTTTTTGAAGGTCATTCAAGGTCACGAACATATTTTTTTAAATACCTCGTGACAGGAACACTATACAGACTCGCAACTGGTCTAAAAACGTTTGTCTCGTCAATACGCATATTTTTATATTTAGTTTGACCAACTGATGTCATATTGATCTTGACCTTGACCTTGATCTGGGGTCAATTTTTAATTATGACAAAATTAGTACGATTCGAACCACAAAGACAAGAGAAACACGATGATATCAAATTAAGTTATAAATATATTATATAAAAAATAATTAATGCACACACTTTTGCTGAAAACAGGTTTTTAACATTTGTTGACCTCTACAGCCCAAACTATTGTCCTGGGGTTCCTTCTGATGTCATAATGGAGAAATGCAATTAAAATGCTTTACAGTACATTTTTTGATTCTTCCTAGCTGCTATAGTTTCCGAGGCAAGGTTTCATGAAAACATCACATTTTGGCAAATATAACTTTTGATGACGTCAATTGACCGAGAAGATAGAAACCCAAGTTCACCAAAAAATTACAAAAAATATTTCGCTGTCGACTCTAACAACATAAAAAGTTGTAGGATTCTAGCTCTTTTTGCAGCCAAGATCTAAAGGGGGCGAATGAGCCCACCCCCAGATTCGTATACTTTGTCATCAGGAATAGGGTTAAGAAAATGGTTGAACTAAAAATAGTTATTCGTTTCTCGCTTGTCTTTTGCCGCTTGCTCGTGTAAGCTCACATCATACAGATGTTTTATCGTTTGCAAAACAGAAACTGAACAGAACCAAACTCTGACCTAATGCAGTCAGGTACAACCAACTTATTTATAAAGCTGTATCACGGTATCAATGGCGGCAATACACACGGATTATTCGGTTGCGGCGGATTGCGTCTTCGGATGGGTGGAGGGAAACACAGAGACCCCCTTTGTTTAAAATGCCACTTTCAAAACAATGGCGCGACAATATATTTCCTCATATTTTTTCAAATTAATTTGGAGGGCCATCAAAATGGTCGTAAACAACGTCGAGCTGGCAAATCTGGAAGTATCAGGCCTTCTGAGGGCCCCTCGGGCAAACTGAGGAACTTCTTTCCGTCATAAAGAGACCATAAAAGCTAGCTGGGCCCCCTGGGGCCTTGGTTATTATATTCGGTCAAAAAGATAAATAAAACTAACTTATTGGAGGGCCCTTCTTTTCAAGTTATGGAGAAGTGGCAAAGACATATGTTTGTGCCAGAACTTTTGGAGTGTGGTTTAGCTGCTCCCCCCCTTATACATCGCGCCTCCCTTTGGTTTGATTTCGTCACATCGACGCAGCACATTACACTCGTAATGAAGTAGATCCAAATAATTGGTGTGACCCTTTCTCAACTCTAGGAAAACTACGGCTGGTAAACCTAAAATGTATTCCATGTATACAATCAACGGAATACATACGGAATACATTATGAAAACAGGCCTACTGGAACAGTGCCGTAGCGACAGGGTGCAATGCGGATCAGATACAATTTTGTAAACAAAACATCAACATAGCTTTTTTTGAGCTTGACGATACTGGTTCATCTTCTAAATAGAAACACCTGCTCCGTTTAACTTTGTATTGAATTATATGTTCGGCGGGACATTTACAGTTAGCATTAGTGTCTATAAAAAGTTGTATCACAGACACTTTTTGGGATTATCTGACTGCAAAGACTGCTTTCGTCCAACCACTGCTACTGATTTAACCACGCATAACGCATAACTGAACCTCTGTGACACTGTGCAGAGAGAGCGGGACGCCGTCGACGCTTGGCTGGCCTCCAACTTGACCTTCCACGTGATGAGGGATCACCCGGATCACTGCCACGAGATGTTGGGCGGCATGTGGGGCGGATGGAACCGACACAGCGCCATCTACGGACCGTTCCGGCAGCAGCTGCTTCAGTACAGTCGGCCGCGTGACAAAGTAAGGATCATAATCCCGGACACCGTGGCTTACCGGACACGATCGCTTGGTTACCAACTGCATGGAACCATCATCTTTGCCATTCATGTCATGTGTATATTATAAACATTGCTTAGTATAGGCATGAGTTTGTGTTATACAATCCTCAAAATCGATGCAAGCGCCAGTTCGAATGATAATATAGGACTTCAATTTGTGCGTTGCTATGGCTGGAGATGACGCCGTTTGTGGATCATTTTATTTTAGACTACAGACCAGACAGCGCTGGGAGAAATACTGTGGCCGGAGCTGGTGCGGCGCCAGGATGTGCTGGCTCACGACAGCTACATGTGCCAGCGGTATCAACTTAGCACGCCCTGGCCCACACAGAGGAGTCACGGCCAGTTCGTCGGATCTCGTCTTCTGCGGAGAAACGAGACAGTGCCCAAGACCTGTCCAGAGGATTGCCGGCCGCCCCAGCACCAGGACTGGCTGTACTGCTAAACTAACGTCACAACCTGGAGTGCTGGCAGCAACAGCACCAGGACTGGCTGTACTGTTAAAATGGCGTCAGAGCCTTGACTGCTTGCAATCAATTGGTTTGTTGCATTTTTGTATTTGTCCCATATATTTGTTTCGGTAAGCTTTTCGTCAACAATGCGGAATATTGCCGCTAAAACAGTCATTCACGTTATAATAGGGGAACAAAAACTGAAAAAGTGTGCCTTAAAATAGTTATAAAAGTAATCGTTTTTGGTATTTTAAAGGCATTCAATATAAATTTAAGATATCCACTTTAAATATTGTACAAATATTTGTCCATTGACCTGTACGAAAAATGTTTCTGTTTTTGAAAGTCAGAAGAGTCTTGAATATATGGCAAAACACAAATTTGGGGTTTGAATTTACTCGTTTCATATATAACATCGAAATTCCAGGACAGTTTATTGATAGCTCGAGTAATGTTTTGTCTTTTGATACGCAACACTTGACTTTACCTTAAAAATATTCCTGGAGGGATGATAAGTATACGAATACGTCGGGAGGGGGGCTTATTCTGCCCCCTTCAAAATTCAGCCGTTATAAAAGCTAGAATCATGAAACTTTATATGCGGTTAAAGTCGACAATGAACTCTTTTTGTTTAATTTTGGTGAACTTGGGTCATTTTTTCAAGGTCAAAAGACGTCTTAAAAGTAATATATCTCCAAACATGACATTTTCCGGAAATCTTGTCATTATCTCGAAAACTATGGAAGCCAGGAGGAATTCGAGAGGGCACAGTGAAGAAGTTTTAATTATATCTTGCTATTATGGCATCAGAAATGATCTCAGGGGTCAATGGTTTGGGCTGTAGTGGTCAACAAATGTAAAAAAAAAACAGCAAACGTTTCTTAATTTTTTTATTTTGACATATAAAACACTACATTTGGTATACCATCGTGTTTCTCTCGTCATTGCAGTTCGAATCATATACATTTAGTCAAATCGAAAATTTAAACCAGGGTCAAGGTCAAGGTCAAGGTCAAGGTTACATAAAAGTCAATTAAACTGCATATCAAAAGATGCGTATTGACGATAAAAACATTTTTAAACCATTTGTGAGTCTGCATGGTGTTCCTGTCACGAGTTACTGATACAAAGGTGTTTGTAACCTTGTATGACCTTTCAAAAGGTCACTGACTACAAAATGCATCCTTTTCATAAAAACTGCCTAATATAACATGATAATGAAATAATTGGATTGATACAATGTCTTAAATTATTGTTTTACATTTTTGCATCATATATTTATATTAGAAGGTTAGCATTTCACCTGAAATCATGTCATCAAATACTTAGATATCACCCTGAAACTTTCAAAACATTATATTTGGCATGTTTTCTCTTCAAAATATATTGTTTTTTTGAAATATCATACAATACAATTGTATTTTTTGTTTTTCCTTTCGAGAATGGCAACTGAAAGAGCCGTAATTTTTCATCCGAAATATGTTTTCGCTAACACTTCCCTTTAACCCGCGCGGCGTAGGGGTCTCTCGCCGAACGCGCGGCGTAGGGGGGTAAATATTACCCCCCCCTCTTATCTTCCGAACCAATAACCGCAGCGAGACGCCGCGCAAGGCGGCGATCGAAAACTCCTCAAATGAAACGAATACGAATGCATGACCCCGATTTTGTTTTTCAAGTTAGGTCAAATGTAAGGTCACGGTCAGGTCATATGGAAAGTTCGAATTAATTTGAGTTAATGGTTTCTACTTTCAATTAAAACCTTTGATTAAGACTGTCAATCCGCACATAAAAGCTCTCAAAGGTGTGATACATCTATTGCATTAAGTAAAAGTAAAGATTGCATGCACAATGTCAAGGTCAAGGTAGGGTCACAAAAGGTCACTGTCACGAAGAGGTCTAAATAAGCCTTGTGACACACTGTTTAGGGGTCATTTGCACGTAATAATCGATAGAAACGTCAATTGTTCACAACGTGGGCCCCGTCAAAGGTCAAGATCAGGTCGGTTCTAAGGTCAAAACTAAAAAACTGACGAATATGAAAAAAAAATCATGTTTCTAGGTTTACGTTTGTTCATAAAAGCACAAAAATGACATTTATATATCTGTATAAGGTCAAAAAATAAAAAATCGTTATTTGAAAAATTAGTCATTACCATTATTGCTTGGAGAGCCATATGTCAGTAAAAGCATAGATATTGTTTTAAAATTTGGTTTGGGCATCGTCTATACTTGGTTCTCCAATATTTATTTTCCGGTTTTTAGAAACCTTTGAAATTTCAATTTGGCAAAAATGTTCTGAATTTTTTTAACTTTTTTTTTTTTTTTTGGGGGTCAAAAACACAAAATTTTGAAATCTGAAATGCATCTTGTAGAAATTAAATTTCCTTTCTTATAGCAGTTTTGGTGTTTGCGATTTGCTTAAAGCTATGTTCTACGATGCATCAAACATTTATCGTTATCAACCAATGCATGAATGGACGTCCATCAAAAACGTCATTATTCCCAAAGTCCTCAAGTTTTTTTCGATGAAATTTTTTTAGGAAACGTCAAATTGATGGCTGAAAAGGTACTGAACTTGACGTCGTTATCTGTTCCTTTTCAAGTATTGCGGAAATACGTGAGGGGGGTAATATTTACCCCCCTACGCCGCGCGGGTTAACCCGCGCCCCACTGGGCCTCTGCATTTCCTTCGCCCCGACTGGGGGGAGAAGGTGGGGGGTTGAACACCCCCCTCTAACTTGGCTCCCATAGGCACGTAGACCAAAACACAAAGACACTAATCGAACCGTTATCGAAAATCATTTCGAAACTATTTCATACTTTTTTTCTCTCACGTCAAAAATCAGGTCACCAGAGGTCATCGAAGGTCAAATTTTCCCGTTTTAGGACATCGCTCCAGAAACCCCCAAATATCTCGGAAACTATGCTCTAGAAACAAACGTTCAAAAAAACAATCGCCTAGCCAATGAAATTTCAATCGCACCTATGTCTCAAATTTGACCTCAGGTCAATCGTTAAGGCTTCTAGAGGTCATACAGTCAAAAAAAGCTTAATTTTGGCAAAAATACTTTCGTTTGAATACACTTCTTATCTAAGAAAGATAACGTCATACAGTTACGCCATCGTTTGTCTCGTCAATTCGATTTGAAATATTTACAATTTAATTAGTTAGGTCACTTAAAAATTGAACCCAGGTCAAGGTCAAATGGTGACCCAAGTAGGTCATGTGATAATCATAGAATTTTGTCCTTGACGAGACAAAATCACACTGTTAAATTGGCAGTTCCTCTATCTTCATTATGGCCAGAGTTATTGACGAAAAGGTGTTTGTACCTTCGGATGACCTCAAGATGACCCTTATTGTTCTGAAGCAAAAACCTTGCACTTGGATCATATATAATATCATATGAAAACTATCAATCCAGAAGGAAATGGACTGATTCATCCGACAAAGAAAACCATTTATTATTTCTCCATTGGACTATAAGGGAGATATCCGCAAAGATTGGACCATCGCGTACGCGGCTAGGGAGGTGAACAATTTCGAATACGACTATAATACCAGCAGAGTCCGAGATAACACATTGTTTGAAGTAGGATACTTAATGGTATTTAAATGTAATTCAAAACAAGAGTGTTTGATACGTCACCGTACGAAGTGCCACACTAACCGTATCACCATACAAACGTTGGCAAGACCGCAAACGTTTTTGTAGTTAGGGTCACTTGACCTGACCTGGTGACCTGACCTGACCTGACCTGAACCTGAAACTTGATTTTCGCAAATGTCCGGAAAAGATCAGTAATTAGTATGCCAATTTTGGCGGCGCTTACGCGCGCCGTTTTTCGCTATCTTGAAAAAACATGAGGGGGGTGTTCAAACACCCCCCAGTGGGGCGCGGGTTAATCTGGTTCATGACTCAATCGTCAAACGTTTAATGACTTTGGTTCTGTGTTGCAAATAAAGCCTTAGCTCGTTCTGAGTTTGATACACGTTATGCGATCCACATTAATTGGGTTGGAATCGAACCGGGGCTCGAAGTCGTTTTGAATCGATTGAATATAACGTTCTGACTAAAGATCTTTGATTGAAGCACAAGCTTCTGATATTCTGACTGAATCGTGTTGAATCCATTGGCGCTGACTTTGGTTCATTTCAGGAATAAAATCAAATGAATCGAATATAATTATGCTGCTTTCCGTATTAATAATTAAAAGAAATAAGCTTAAACGTCGGACATATTTTACTAAATATGATGCATTATCAACCCATTGCTTATTCGTTGAGGCGACTTACGCCCGACTTAGTCGTCGGATGATTTACTCAATTTTGACTCCTGTACTATTATAAACGAGGCGAACTGACTTGCTTCATGACTCGTCGCCTAGGGGCTTTGGATTCATGAGTTGATTCACGCAACCCATTTTTAGGATGGCCAGACATAATATGACTTGACTTGTTCGAGCTGATTGAATACGAAATAGCCGCTGTCTGATACGCCAGTGGGATAAATGAATCACCGCATTCTACCTCCCCACCGGCTTAAATATGCTCACTCATTCCTAGAGGTATCGACCTCCTGAGTTGATCTGTGATCCATCTGAAACCAGCCTGAGGCCAGCGCCCCAATCCAGACCTTCGCTCGCCATGGGTTGTTTTGCTATCGCGGTCCGGTCGCCCGGGCCCGAATCTGCTGTAGTCATGACGTCATCGTGTTCCGACCATTGCACAGACACCCCTCCCCAAACCCCCGGGAGGCTGTGGTTGAGTTGACCCTCTTATCCCTGACCCTGAGCCCCTGACCGGCCCTCGTGCCTCGCTCCACACACGCCTTTTCCACAACAAACCTGGTGTTTTTCATTCCCAATGTGTATTTAAACGTTTTTTACGGCAACGTTCACAGTGCCAGGTGATCCCTTCACCTAACACCTCCACCACGCCCTGCTAATGATTAAAACCACTATTATCCCCCTCCCTATTATCATACCTGCCCCACCTGCTCTCAACAAGTCCCTCTCCCCTCAAGCCCATCGCACATGTTTACAAGTCGGTAGCACTGCGCCGGCCTGACGTCCATGCTACCCCATGCAGTCACTCAAATTACCCTCTCTCCCTCCATCCCAATTAACCTCCCCTCCCTGATTACGTCATACTACACAACAGTTCGATCTGTTAGTGCACACCCCTCCCCACTCTCCCTATTCCTCAAAAACATGCCTCTCTGTGTCACTGAGCTAATGGGGGGGGGGGTGGATACTGGATATATTGGAGATGGGAGAGACAGCCATTTACCTTCATTGGTGTGTTTTGAAGGTGGCTGAGGTCACTGAAGTCACTGATGCAGCTCTCCGTCTTCGGCTCTCTCACTGTCTTGGCTGAGGTCACTGAAGTCACTGAAGCAGCTCTCCATCTTCGGCTCTCTCACTGTCTGAGCTGAATCCGGGCACTTAAGTCCCCTCTGGCTTAGAGACCTCTAAGTAGCTGTCGCCGGCCACCACTGCTCGGTCTGGTGGTCTGGTCTCTCTTCTCGTCTGGAGGTCTGGTCTCCCTTATATTTCAAAATCCTCCCCTTATATACTTAAACTGCTTCCGTCGTCTTCATGTCCATGCTTCTCGTCGGAAATCGATTTGGCGGTGACATATCCTCCCTCGCTCCCCATAATTGATTCGCCTTCCCATGTATTCAGCGCTGTTCCTGTCGATCTTCCTGAACGTGTTACGCCACCTCCGACGTTAAACAGCCTTATCCTCTTGTTGTTCACTATCCGTGTTGCCGGCCCTGCAGTGTGTTTGCTCACCTGTGCCTCAACTAGGTTCGTCCTGTGACGTCTCGTTGAGTCTCCCATTTGCTAATTGGTTTTCCTGTGCTAATAAGCTGTGAGATTTTCTCCCGGTCGGGGGCCCCCTGAACGTATCCTGAGCTGCTTAGTTGAGACGCGTGGTTAAGTGGGTTTATCCGCTTGCTTTCTCTCAATATCCTGACCGGCGTAGCAGCGGGGTTTACACACCTGCGCCGTGTGACTACCCGGGGTCGAAACGTCAGAGAGTTATTTAGCCATATCCGCCGATATTGGCTTTTAACAAGGCCTCTTGCTTTCGATCTTGTTAACAGAAGATCCGGCGCCCCTTGGATCGGCTCCCCGCCGGATGACTCTTTGTCCGGCCTTCACTCTCCGCCGACACCTGGTTGGAGGGGTGAAGAGGGTTGGATTGTTTTTGTCGGCCGGCCGGCTGGGGTCTAATCGCGGCATCGGCCCACCTCGCACCTGCGCTCATCGACTTTGAATTGCAGGCGGTGGCTAGTCACTGAGGCTGGGATCCGCCCCTGTTGCGAAGACTTGCCTGAGTGGTGCTAAAATCTGGCCACGTCTCGCCAGCTATAACCTCAGCGGCGTAGTGAACCGCCATATACCGGCTGACGTTTTGTTTTGCGTCAGCGTCCAGCGTGCCCTTACACTGAATTATGAAGAAAATATACTTTAAGGTATAAGCTATGCAAGCGACGTTACATATATATATATATATATTTATATATTATATATAAGTATATAGTTATATATATATATATAATAATATATATATATATATATATATATATTAAGTGGTTGAATGTGACAGTTATATTAATATGTAATGATAAAAGATTAAACAACCAATTACACCCAACGTTTCATTGTATTAACTTCTTCAGGGTTGTTACAAATAATTAAAAAAATAAGTTAATGCAATAAACCCTGAAGAAGTTAATGCAATGAAACGTTGGGTGTAATTTGTTGTTTAATCTTTTATCATTACATATGAATATATATATATATATATATAATAACGAAAAATTGCATACCTGCTAAAACCGATGACAGGATCAATCTGATAGTTTCTTTTGCAAACCCCAGCGTATCTAGCATAGTCAAGACAAACAATCTTTCGAGAGACACATCTTATCTGAAGGCTACCAATATTGTATATGAGTTCCAATGCCCCCTTGGTGACTGTGCGCGCCGAAATAACTCATCATACATTGGTCATACTACCACTACTTTATCTCGCCGCATAACTATGCACTTACAAAACGGTGCACCCGACTAACACATAAATTAAACTCATAACTCACGCCTCACTCGTAGCATGATGGTTGAAAACACCTCGATCCTAACAAAATGCTCAAACAGGAAGAAACTCATGGTCCTAGAAGCTGTTTACATAAGGGACAGGGATCCTCTCATAAACCGGCAAATGGACATGAGGGGTATCTCGTCCCCTACATGGACGGGGGCCCCTGCTACCCATGGGGTGTAAGTGCACGACTGATGTGTGAAGTATCGTGCGATGTTATCTTTGTTCTTCCTATGAATGTATACTTTTGCATTTGCCATGTATGTATATTATCCTGTAAACCCTGCCTCCTAAGTTTCACAAATATATATATATATATATATATATATATATATATATATATATATATTATATTTATTATATATATATTAGGGTGACAATCTTTAATGGTGAAAAATAAAGTTTCGAATTTGTATCGGGACGCCCCCGCAAAATGTGGTCATAATGATCAAAGCCACATACCACAAAGTTTCATTGAAAAATAATAATATTTAGAGGTTGCGCAATGGCTTTAAAGATTATACGGTCCCTCCCATTAGCCCGCCATTGGCTGTGAGGCGCGTAACGCTCCCCTGATTAATTTTCGTAATAACTCAACAACCGATAGCTCTATCAACGTGAAACTTTGGTTACTTCTTTCTACATTGCTTGTAATGTCTTTTTGTGAAATAACGAAGCAATTATCGTCGAAAAATATTCAAGGTTTAGCAAATTTAGATGTTTTTGCGGTCATTTCCCCAAAAAATCGTGTAATTTTTATTTTTGTGGGTAATAACAAAATCAAATTATCAAAAATCCGAGACAACCATGTTGTTATTCCCTTGCTAATTTCCTCTCTTCGGACCTTTTTTTATTTCATTTTCCTCAAAATATGACACTTTGTACGGTCTGTTAATGTTAAGCTGATTTTGGTGCGAAACTCGTGAGTAGTGACGTCACTAAATTTGTAGTGATTCGCTATAACCTAGAATTTCGCCAGACGAAATTGCTTTATTGTTTTACAAATGATGTTAAATCTGATAACGGAAGAAGATATCTAAAGTTTTCACGTTGATAGCGTCTATCGATTATTGAGTTATTACGAAAAATTCCATCAGGGGGGCGTTTAACGCCCCACACTGCCCACAGTCAATGGCGGGCTAATGGAGGGGCCGTGTAATCTTTGGAAGCCAATTGCGCTACCTCTAAATATTAATATTTTTCCAAAATTAAATTTTACATGATGATGTTTTTGTTAGTAGCATCACATGTTGCGGGGGCGTCCCAATACCAATTCCAAATTTCGCAAATCTTTGTCACCCTAATATATATATATATATATATATATA
>VOPJ01003915.1:0-16773 GCA_014673585.1 Semibalanus balanoides
GGAACATGCACAGTGCACACACCTGCCATCAGAACGGCGGCTGGACAGCGCTCCTTTGCTTACCGCGCGGCATCTCTGCTGAACACGTTGTCTGAGAACGTGAGGGTGATGGAGCCGGCAGCGTTCAAGCGAGCCGCCAAGCCTCTCTTTTTGGAATAAGTGACTGTGATATGCGTGTATGCGTGTGGGTGTGCGTGTACGACTGTGTTTTCCCACCATGACACTTCCGACATTTCCAATGTTTTACTTGTTCGACCAAAGGCACAGAATAGCGACGCTTGTATTGTGGAGTGTCTGCTATTGTCAATACAATGCAGCGTGTGACAACTGCACACATGCACACACACACACACACACACACACACACACACACACACACACACAACACAGACACACACACACCACACACAGGTCCTGCTGCCCACTTTGTGAGGTCGCGCTGCTCGTTGGCTGCGTGGCCGAGTGCTGCTGCCAGCTGCTCGGGTGCTCGAGCTGTCCAATAACTAGAGACCGGTGTATGTATGCATAGTTGATTGTGTTGCGACCATGACATTAGACCACTGAAGTTCCTCAAGCCACAGAAAGCAGCGTCTCCCAACAGCGGCTGCCATTCGACACGCTCTTTATAATTTATATTGAAGTGCATTACAAATGGTGACTGTCAGATTGTGGACGAAGCTAAATTGTCTCAGGCGGTTAATTAAAAGACACACACGCCCACAAATTGTCTACACAAGAGAACGTACGGACGCCGCCCACAAATTGTCTGCACGAGACGGTACGGACGCCGGGCACGGCTATTAATAGTGTTTTGATCTGATGTGTTTGGTCACATAAATATGTGACCCGCATATCTTCCGGCCATTGTGTTGACTAATGTGCACGGCAGGGCCACTTAGCTGTGCTAAAACTAACCACAATTACACAATGCGCGCATTAATCCATTGCAGCAGCCACCACTGTGCCTCAACACGTGTGAATGACTGACTATCGTTCTAAACCGCATCCCATTAGGAATCGCGGCGTCAATCACTGTAATGCACAAAATAACTTCCACTTGGCTTCGAAACCCATGATTTCCGTTCATAATGCCTGTGCCGCACAGTTGCTGCTTACTTTCCACGCCTTGGTGATTACATACATTTATAGAACTGATTTAATTGTCTCACTGGATGAAGTTATAGCTTGGATATGGAGAGGCAACAGGCACGACATTAACATTAAAATGTAAGCGTGAAGCGACATGCACCTATTCTGCTGCAGCTCTACCTCAGCTGTGAGGGGCGCGCTGCTGACACAGAGACGCGTCTCTGTAACACCACTACCTGCTGCAGCTCCTAACCTCAGCTGTGAGGGGCGCGCTGCTGCACAGAGACGCGTCTCTGTAACACCCACTACCCTGCTGCAGCTCTACCTCAGCTGGTTGAGGGGCGCGGCTGCTGACCAGAGACGGTCTCTGTAACACCACTAACCCTGCTGCAGCTCTAACCTCAGCTGTGAGGGCGGCGCTGCTGACAATGAGTGACGCGTCGTCTGTAACACCCACTAACTGCCTGCAAGCTCTACCTCAGCTGTGAGGGGCGCCGCTGCTGGCACAGAGACGCGTCTCTGTAACAACCCACTACCCTGCTTGCAGCTCTACTCACTGAGCGGTGTAGAGGGCGCGCTGCTGACACAGGTGACGCGTCTCCTGTAACACCCCCACTACCGCGGCAGCTCTACCTCAGCTGTGAGGGCGCGCTGCTGACACAAAGACGCGTCTCTGTAACACCCACTACCCTGCTGCAGCTCTACCTCAGCTGTGAGGGGCGCCGCTGCTGGCACAGAGACGCGTCTCTGTAACACCCACTACCTTGCCCTGTAGAAAAAAAACAGCTTCTAACCTCAGCTTGTGAGGGGCGCGCTGCTGGACACAGAGACCGCGTCTCTGTAACACCCACTTACCCTGCTGCAAGTTCTACCATCAGCTGTGAAGGGGCGGCGTGCTCGGCACAGAGGACGCGTCTCTGTAACACCCACTCGCTGCTGCAAGCTCTACCTCAGCGTGTGAGGGGCGCGCTGCTGGCACAGAAGACGCGTCTCTGTAACACCCACTACCCTGCTGCAGCTCTACCTCAGCTGTGAGGGGCGCGCTGCTGGCACATGTCGGGGCGTCAGAGCAGAGGAGGGATGTCAGCGCGTCTCAGCTCGGCCGCTGGTGGGCTGACGGGCTGACGTCTGGGCGGCGGAAGTGGCCGCCGCTCGCAGTGGAGGGGCGGTGCTCCCAATCACCAGATAGCTGGCCCTCTGCAGGCATTAAGGTGTTGGCGGCGACCGACCGGCGGTGGCAGGGTATCATCACAGCGGCCGCGGCGCCGAGCAGTGGCGCCAGCCGACCAGACAGAGCGGCCGAGACCGGGGACCGGCACCTCCCCCCACCGCAGGACTGGAGCAGCGACCCAGGAACAAGAGCAGAGACCCAACCAAGAAACCGGCACCGGCCAGCCCCCCACCGCAGGACTGGAGCAGCGACACAGGAACCCACCCAAGGAACCTTGCACTTAAATTTGTTTTACACTTAGCCATCAGCTCATCACCCAATGCAAAATGGCGATATTGCTCTGAAATTGGGCTGGGAATTGTCCATTATCAGATATATCATATATTAGCCGTTTTTACGATAAATTATTATGCGCGAAATGTTATAAAACACTTTACAATGTTTTAAAATGTTTTGGTAGTAGCCGCTTTCACGATGGATTAATTTGCGACAAAATGGTTTAACCCTCGCCCTACGGGACCGTAGGGCGAGGGTTAAAACATTTCAAGCAAATTAGTCCATGGTGAAGACGGCTACAACTAAAACATTTGAAAACATTTTAAAATGTTTTAAAACATTTCGCGCAAAATAAGCCATCGTGAAAACGGCTATTTAATTTAATAAAAATGTAGTGATTTTTCCAATAAAACTATATTTTGAGTTTTTGAGGGTCAAAAATCCAAAATAATGGAAATCCGAGATCTTCATTTAAACGAAAATGTCATGTCCCATCTGCGTCAATTTTCTGTTTATAATTCGATGAAGACCTTATTTTCTATGGTTTTTCAAATATGTATATTTTTCAGAAGCATAACATCATTAAAACGTCATTACCTCCCAAACTACTGAACCGATTTCAATGAAGTTTCAACAGCATACGCATAATTGTTGTACACTCGGCTTCAAAATAAAGATGCGCCACATGTGTGAGAGTTATTTCAGAAGAACTTCAGGGGGCCTGTAACTCAGTAAGCGAGGGTTAACAGTGGCCATATTAGGGTGCTGAATATTAATAGCTGAACACAGTGTCCCTATAGACCCTAGTTAGCACCCTCAGTGGAGGTGACGGTCACGCTGTACATACATTACTGCAGCTGCTCCTATAGGAGCATAGCGCCACATCTGGTATGCAGCCATAGGCGTAGGATCCGGGGAGCAGGGGAAACTGTCCCCCCAGCATTTTCGGATTTTAGCATTACGCCTATGGACGTTGCATAGAAAGAATCGACCTCAAAATTCCTCCGCCACCCCCCCCCCCCTATTTCGGAAGACTCCGACGCCCTTGTTATGCAGCACAAGTGTCACTGGCTTGACCTGGTCAAGTGGGAGAAGTGACTTAAACAGAAGACGACTGCACGATCCAATTTCAGCTTCATTCCATCAGCTGGTAAACTCCGAGCGGCTGAGACCGGGCGACACTCTGGGCATGTCGCATAACTGGCTTAACATGGTAGCTCACGCAGACTAAATTACGATCACTGCCGGAACACCACATATAAGCACCACATATAATTTTCGAGCTTGTTGGAAGTGGATACCTACTGTTCCTAGAATGGAAACAGGCTTAGTTTGAATGAGTCGCACGCCGCTTTTGAAGTGCATTCTCACGGTTAATGGCATGCAATCTCTTCAGACAGATGCCCCAGAAAAGACGCACATATTTAATCATGTTACGTAACATTATAATCTGCATGTGACACATGTGACTGCATGTGCATGTGACTCATCGTTACATGCATGTCAAAACTCAAAACCGAAAGCGTAAGGATCTCAGAACCAGTGAATCCATGCGTAATGCACGTTGCACATGCATGCACAGCATGCCAGCAGCATGCCAGCAGAAGGCAAGGGGTCATGGCCTGTTCATCCATCTCATAGCCATTACCGCTTATGCCTGAAATTATTATGCTGAAAATGGTAGTGTCGTGTTGAACGGGTTGTCACTTGGACTTAAACAGGCGCCGTTGAAAATATATATATTCACGGCATTCACTGAATTTAGATGGCCGACTTTCAAAAATGAAGGACTAGTCAACGCTCTAATGTTAAAATTCGAATTTGATTTGACAAATAGACCGAATGTATGTATTTGTGCATGCATTTCAAAATATTGCAAATGTAGGAACGACGAACTGGTGCTGACCAGAAGCTATTTACCCGCGCCGTGCCAGACGGGGGGAGTTAAGACGCCCCTATAGATTTTCAAAGATAACGAAAAAACGGCTGCGCGTAGCAGCGCCGCTTATGACACAGCTGTTGCGGAAAGAAACAATCCAAATTGTGAGTAAGTTTTTACACTAAAATCTCCTCAGGTCAGGTCACTAGGTCAAGTGGCATTACCTCCAAAAATGTTTCCCACAGTATTTGTCGGAGGGATTTGAAACTTGCTGGATGTCATATGATCATAAGTGCTTTCAATTTGTATATCTCGTATTTTGTTAAGCAGGGACCTAAGGCCGGGATAATTTCGTGACCTCCCGATTCGTTAAGTCAATGAGAAAATATGCGAATATTTTTTCTCTCTCTCCGGAGGGTGCGCATGCTATCAGTCTAATTTATTCTGGATAATTTTATCATAGGCCATTCTTGATGATTCTGGAGCAATTTTGTTCAGTAGCCCTTACAGGGTCATCCAAAGTTATCCGAGGTCACCAACACTTTGTTGTCAAAGAGTCAAAAGTAAAACCCGCTTAAGTAAAACATATATAAATGAAACCGGCTTCAATGTGTTTGTCTCGTCGATACCCGTCTCCCAAAATGAAACATGACTTACTTGGATCACCACTAGACCTTGACCTTAGGACAAATTTCAAAGATGACCTAACCTGGTCAACATGAGTTATGTTTCATAAATTAAGTTTAACCCTTGTTACGACTTGGCATAATTAATAGATATAACGACACAAATAACTTGAGTCTCAAAATTCAAAAATATTCGAAAAAAGGTCACTATCTTTCGGCACAAACCTTCATCAGGTGACTGAGAACAATTCCCCAGACAAAATTAACACACCAGATATCGCGAATGTGTTACATGTTTTACAGCACTTTGGAATAGTTTATCTTCTGAAAACTAATAATAATGTAATGCACTATACAAGATAATATATATATATATATTTATATATATATATAAATAATATATATATATAAATATATAATTTATATATATATGTATATAATAATATATATAATTATATATATATATCTATAACAAGACACTATATAAATTATTACTATATATACACTATACACTATATATTATAATACATCCTATAATCGCAACAATTCAACTACACACAATACAATTTCTAAATTTCTTGAAACAAGACATTCAAATCCGCTAATAGCTCAGTCGGAAGACAAGCAAATTTCACAAGACTATCAATGAATACAAGTATGCAATGAATTAATTTAAAGACACCAGTGCGAATAGAAAAGTACACTCAGAGTAGAGTAGAGGTCTTTTTTCGAATATTTTTTTTAATTTTGAGACTCAAGTCATTTGTATCGTTATATCTATTAACATGAGTTATGACTCGAAATGCTTTGACGAGACAAATATAATTGCGTCAAAATGATTCCATTTTAGGTAAAACAGCATTTCCGAGAAAAATAAACAGTTTTGCCAAACAATAGCCCTTTTGATCTGTAATGACCTCTGGAACCCTTACCAGAGCTAAAATTTGGGGACACCTAGGAATTTGTATTTTCAAGAGCTTTCGATTTGTATCTTCTTTTTGTTCCTAGCTATCATAAGTTCCCGAGATATTTGGAGGTTTCTGGAGCGAAGTCCTAAAACTGGAAAATCTGACCTTTGATGATCTCAGGTGACCTTAATATTGATAAGCCGAAAATAGACCACAAACGGGGCCAAAAATGACCGTGATGGTTTGAAAACGATTTTTAACGAACTTCCGCGATGTACTTTCGGCTTGAGTCTACGTCGCATAGGAGCCGATTTTGACGGGGTCGTTTCGATGCACCTCACCCCAACCACCGGCACGGCGAAGGTGGCGCCGAGCACCGGCACGGCGCGGGTTAATGAGTGATCAATGCTTACGGAACCCAAGCGTTAAACAATATTTCAGCTATGGTTCATGTCCGGAGTTCATATTTCGCAGAATGTAATTATAATGCTCCAAGAATCTTTACTGTAATGCCAGCATGTCTGACAACGACAAAACCTATAGAGTTGACTTCCTTTCTCGTCAAAGCTCGGCATGAATCAGGCTAATCAACTAAAAATAGCAACTGCAGCAACTGGCAGGCACAGATCCGGCGGGGAGGCAGTGATGATCGTAGTAGCTTTCAGTGATCTGCAAACGACCACCCCCGGCGCTATACACCCCTGCCTGCGGTTCGCCGAGACCGTAATCACTTTCCACTTTCCTCCATTACAAGCGTTTACACCGGAGCGCGGCTGAAAATGGAGCAGATCACGCGCGACCGAGCTACAAGTGTCCGGGAATCCGCGGCGTGCAGGCTATCATCACCGCAGCGCACCGCACCGCACCGCACCGCAGCGCACCGCGGCCGGCCGGCCGGCCTGTGGCAACTGCAGTTCCGAGCAGCTGAGCGTCTGACAGATTCTGGGAGGTTGATGATGTGCGGCCGACTGACAGGAGGTCATGAATATCCAGTCTCAGTGGTGCCTCCTCATTGCTGCCTGGCAAGTTCTCGCAACTTTGCATGAGTCAACGGAGCCCACGTAGTGATCCATGGGGCCATGGCGTACCAGGTATGAAACGGTTAGATTTTACAGCTTTTCTGCGCACAAACTAAGACACGTCAGAATACATACATGTCAATGGTATCTCTATGTCTATAGCATGAAACATGAAACAGTGCACAGCCTTTGTTTACTGCAGCTTTCACATTCATTCAATGAAGGTAAATGAAGGTAACGCACTTTGCGAGCTGCATGTTCAGATCCTTATTCTACGATGACGTTAATAAGAGACTATTTCCTCTGGGTGGCTTTGCACCAGCATTGCCCGTACATCCGAGCAACAGCGGTAATATAATATGGTAACAGGCGCGCCCAACCGGGCCGTCAGCAGCCGATTCAGTGACATGCAATGACGAAACATTAGCTCTGCTCGATGTATGTGTGTTTTTTTTTTTTTAAGTTGAAGGAAGCCGCAGCCACTGTGCTCATATGGCACCCATAGTGATATATTATGGGCGTCCAATACAGGGAGTTTGGACACCCAGTGCCGTCACATCTGTGAAGTACCATCGACTAGGCTTCATAGCAAATCAAACGACGAACTGCCAGTTCCAGATGAGCGCACTGTCACACATTGACATCAATGTGATCGAAAGTGGTTTATCTCATGCCATTTTTTTGTGCAGAGTCGCTAACCGAGCGAGCGTCTCTGATCGTCACAACGTCAGTGGGAGTACGATTCAGGCCTCCCGTGGAACAAAAACATATACACTGCCCGGGTCACAACGTCAGTGGGAGTACGATTCAGACCTCCCGTGGAACAAAAACATATACACTGCCCGGGTCACAACGTCAGTGGGAGTACGATTCAGGCCTCCCGTGGAAACAAAAACATATACAAACTGCCCGGGTCACAACGTCATTGGGAGTACGATTCAGACCTCCCGTGGAACAAAAACATTATACACTGCCCGGGTCACAAACGTCAGTGGGAGTTACGATTCAGACCTCCGGGAAACAAAAACATATACACTGCCCGGGTCACAACGTCAGTGGGAGTACGATTCAGGCCTCCCGGGGAACAAAAACATATACACTGCCCGGGTCACAACGTCAGTGGGAGTACGATTCAGGCCTCCCGTGGAACAAAAACATATTACACTGCCCCGGGTCACGTCATGGGAGTACGATTAGACCTCCCGGGGAACAAAAACATATACACTGCCCGGTCACTACGTCAGTGGAGTACGATTCAAGGGCCTCCCGGGGAACAAAAAATATACATCTGCCGGGGTCACAACGTCAGTGGGGTCGATTCAGCGCCTCCCGTGGAACAAAAACATATACACTGCCCGGGTCACAACGTCAGTGGGAGTACGATTCAGGCCTCCCGGGGAACAAAAACATATACACTGCCCGGGTCACAACGTCAGTGGGAGTACGATTCAGGCCTCCCGTGGAACAGGAACATAAGCGCTGTCCACAGACTGCTCGTGTCCAAGCCAGACACCAATCAAACCGTATCCGGTCCGTGTGCGGGGCGACAGAGACCGGGCGGGGTGGTCCGTCCTCGGACCGGGCGGGGCGGACCGTCGGACCGGCGGACCATGCCCTGCGGACCAGCCCCGGGGGCAGACGGTGCTGGCAGGACGGGACGCTGCCGACGACACCAGGCCGCCGGCAGCGGGCCGGCTCGGCGGGCCCGGCGGCGGCGGCGCCGGCCGTCTGCCGCGGTGGCCGGCGGCCCGCTGCGTCTCCGTCCCCTGTGCCGCTGATTACAGGTGCTGCTGCCGACCTGATCATTAGCCATCCGGGCCGGCCGGCCGGCTGCGCCGCACCGCCGCCGCTCCACGCCGCGCCACGCCGCGCCGCCGCCACACCGCCGCCGGCCACCGCCGCGCCGCCGCCGCCATTTTTTGCCCGTCTACAAGTGTTGCCGCGCGCTCCCCCTCCTCTGGAAAGTCGGGCGGCGATTAGAGGGCAGCGCGACCCCCCCCCCAATCCGTCCCGCCCTGGTCCCCTCGGACGCACCGACACCGTCATTTGCATGCCGTGGCTGTGCGCTGACCCGCGCGACCTTTGTTTTCATTCAGGGTCGACAATTGGCGGTGGTGGTGTCACCGGCGCGCACAATTTGTCTCAGAGCGGGCAATCTGCGGAAGACGGCACACCCCTTCCAGTTCTGGTCGGCAGGGCAGGGCCGCGGTGGGGTGTGTGGGCCGTGGGCCGCCGCCGGTAGGGTGCATTGATTACCGTCTAATGACCGGGCCGGGGGTCGGTGAAAACAAACACCTCGCTCACTGCGCACGCGCAAATAATGAAATGATTCCGCTGGTACAGCCTGGGCCCCTGATGATGATGATGATGTCCTCATTAAGACGCGCCGCTGGTGTGCCTTCTATAATGAGACTGCTAGCGACAGTCATGCTGGGCAATGTTTTATAACGGTAATGCTTCTCACTGTCGCTGCAGAGCAACGAGGTAACGGACTCTGAGAAGGCTTCTGCTACAGAACGAAACATAGCACCTTTAATCAATGATTTTAAATATCTTCTGCACCAGCGTTTTATGCTGCCGACCCTGCAAATTGTATAACATTGACTGATAATGAGGATAGGTAGGGTATGTTATGAGGATATTTGTAAAGCATTCGCATTAAATAAACTGTTTTCGTTTGCCAGTGGCAAAACACCAAATTTTGAGTGGGCGGCAGCTAGGGGTTGTGTGGGGGGGGGCAGCGCGAGGGGTTTAGGGGGCATGCCCATAGGGCCAATAATAAAATCCTGCGAATCTAGGGACCTGATTCCGGCCAGAGAGATCCTTGCCCCCCTCCGGATTCCGGCCAGAGAGATCCTTGCCCCCCTCCGGATTCCGGCCAGAGCGATCCTTGTCCCCCGGACTCCGGCCAGAGCGATCCTTGGGGCCCGGGGGGCCAGTGGTAGCGCCCCTAGCGTCTGCTCACGCAAAGCAAACAATTATCAAAACTATTTGAATTTTGCATTCGAAATGATGTAGGCAAGGGATTAACAATGATTGCCATTGCGCGTAAACGGTTTTCAGCATTTTACGAGAAAGTTATTTTGCGAAAATCTAGCCCACTTTTCAACTCCAGATCTTATCTGAGCTGTAAGAAGCAGTTCTCATTGCGCTTTAGTTCGACAAATTATCGAATAAGTATACATGCTACCAGGGGCGCAGCCAAACCAAAGCATCTCCAGGGGCCCCTTGGCAAAGCCCCCTCCCCTCCAGAAAAAAAATGCCGCGCGAAAAAATTATCCCGGATTTAGGCCAATATATTTTGCAAGGCCCCTAAATAGTTGCAAACAGGGACGTCACCGACAATTTTATAGTGTGAAAGTCTGCCCAATGGGAATTGGGAGGGGACACGTGCCTCTGTGCTCCCCCTCCCTGGCTGCGCCCCTGCATGCTACCAACTATTAGCAACGCATAGTATTGTAACTGATGTCAGCAACGCTATAAACATTTCGGTGTTATAAAAATGTAGCAAATTCTGAAATCAGTGATTCAGTCTGACAGACATACAAATTTCAGAAATTTGCCACCAATCTGAATTCATTACTTACGCGCTTTCGGCTTTGCAGATTTTCATATGTCACAAAACAAAACGATCGTTGTTCAAGTAAGTTTCGCAGCCACTGAGTTTCGTCTTTTACCTCATAAAATAATATTGAATTTCGGTTGGCTAAGAATTTGATGGGAACCAATCTTTAAAATCTGAGCATAGCTGGAATACACGGTTTTGAGCCAAAGATTGCCAGACTATCTTTAGCTCTCCAGCTTTAGTTCACATCGGCACTCCGTGTAAATGTCCAAACAATAGTCGTAATAAATTCCAAACATTGCATTCGTTTCACTGGATGTTTGCTAATTGGTCAACGTCATATAGTTTCTCAACGTCAGCGGTCAGATAGTTTCTCAACATATTTGTTAAGGAGTTTTACTTTCCAAAATGAGAACTTTAAGGGATGTTTTAGGGAGGGATCAAAAGCTCTTTGACCAAAGCTATATGAGCGACTGCACCAAACGTCTTCTAGAAAATCATTTAAACAGCATGCGCTCAGCTCTGTGCCGACAAAACGCCTCATCGTGCTCATTACTCAACTAAGTAAAAGGTTTGTCAAAATTAGTCGCTAATACTGGTCGCGAAGACGGCGCTGTGTTCTGCCACATTGACCGCCAGAGGAGCTGATGGGTGTGTTCTCACATTTGACTGCGGGGAGGTGACTGGCGGGGTGTTCTCACATTGACCAGCAGAGGAGCTGACTGGGCGGGGGTGTTCTCACATTGACCGCAGAGGAGCTGACTGGCGGGGGTGTTTCTCACATCTGACCGCAGAGGAGGCTGACTGGCGGAGTGTTCCACAATTACCACAGAGGAGGAGCTGACTTGGCGGGCGGTGTTCTCACATTGACGCAGAGGAAAGCTGACTGGTGGGGTGTTCTCACATTGACCGCCAAGGAGGGGGAGCTGGATGGTGGGGGGGTGTTCTCACATTTGACCGCAAGAGGAGCTGACTTGGCGGGGGTGTTCTCACAATTGACCTGCAGAGGAGCTGATGCGGGGTGTTCTCACATTGACTTGCAGGGAGCTGACTGACGGGAGGGTGTTCTCACATTGACCCGTCAGAGGAGCTGACTGGCGGGGGTTTTCTCACAATGACCGCAGAGGAGCTGGACTGGCGAGGGTGTTTCTTCACTTGAACCGACAGAGGAGCTGACGTGGCGGGGTGTTCTCATCATTGACCGCCAGAGGAGCTGACTGGCTGGGGGTGTTCTTCACATGACCGCACGGGAGCTGACTGGCGGGGGTGTTCTCACATTTGACGCAGAGGAGCTGACTGGCGGGGGGTGTTCTCACATTTGACCGCAGAGGAGCGACTGGCGGGGGTGTTCTCACATTGACGCAGAGGGAAGCTGACTGCGGGTTTTTCTCAACATTGACCGCAGAGGAGCTGACTGGCGGGGGTGTTCTTTCACATTGACGCAGAGGAGCTGACTGGCGGGGGTGTTCTCACATTTGACCGCAGAGGAGCTGACGGCGGGGGTGTCGTTCCACATTGACCGCATAGGAGTGGACTGGCGGGGGTGTTCTTACATTTTGACGAGAGAGCTGGTGGCGGGTGTTCTCACATTGACCGCAGAGAGCTGATGGCGGGGGTGTTCTAATTGACCGCAGAGGAGCTGACATGGCGGGGGTGTTCTCACTGACCGCAGAGGAGCTGACTGGCGGGTGTTCTCCCATTGACCGCAGAGGAGCTGACTGGCGGGGTGTTCTCACATTGACCGCAGAGGAGCTGACTGGCGGGGGTGTTCTCACATTTGACCGCAGAGGAGAGCTGGCTTGGCGGGGGGTGTTCTTCACATTGACCGCAAGAGGAGCTGGGACTGGCGGGGGGTGTCTCACATTGACCCAGAGGCAGCGACGGCGGGGGGTGTTTCTCTCACATTGACCGCAGAGAGCTGGCTGGCGGGGTGTTCTCACATTTGACCGCCAGAGGAGCTGGGTGGCGGGGTGTCTCACATTGACCACAGAGGAGGACTGACTGGCGGGGTGTTCTCACATGACCGCAGAGGGAAGCTGACTTGGCGGGGGTGTTTCTCACATTGACCGCAGAGGAGCTGACTGGCGGGGGTGTTCTCTACATTGACCGCAGAGGAGCTGACTGGCGGGTGTTCTCACATTGACCGCAGAGGAGCTGACTGGCGCGGGTGTTCTCACATTGGCCGCAGAGGAGCTGACTGGCGGGGGTGTTCTTACATTGACCGCAGAGGAGCTGACTGGCGGGGGTGTTCTCACATTGACCGCAGAGGAGCTGACCGGGGTTGTCTCACATTTCGGACTGCAGAGGAGCTGACTGGCGGGGGTTGTTCTCACATTGACCCGCAGAGGGAGCTGACTGGCGGGGGTGTTCTCACATTGACGCAGAGAGCTGATGGCGGGTGTTCTCACATTGACCGCAGAGGGAGCTGACTGGCCGGGTGTTATCACATTGACCGCAGAGGAGCTGGTGACCGGGGGTGTTCTCACATTGACCGAGAGGAGCTGGACTGGCGGGGGGTTCTGCACATTGACGCAGAGGAGCTGATGGCGGGGGTGTTCTCACATGACCGCAGAGGAGCTGGAACTGGCGGGGGTGTTCTCACATTGGACTGAGAGGAGTGACTGACGGGGGTGTTCTCACATTGACCGCAGAGGAGCTGACTGACGGGGTGTTCTCCACATTGCGACTGCAGAGGAGCTGACTGGCGGGGGTGTTCTTAACATTTGACCGCAGAGGAGCTGAACTGGCGGGGCTGTTCTTACATTTGACCGAGAGGAGCTGCTGGCGGGGGTGTTCTCAATTGACCGCAGAGGAGCTGACTGGCGGGGTGTTTTCAACATGGGACGGCCAGAGGAGCTGGGAACTGGCGGGGGTGTTCTCACATCTTGACGCAGAGGAGCTACTCGGCGGGGGTGTTCTCGCATTGACCGCAGAGGAGCTGGCTGGCGGGGTTGTTCTCACATTGACCGCAGAGGACTGATGGCGGGGGTGTTCTCACATTGACCGCAGAGGAGCTGACCGGCGGGGGTTTCTCACATTTGACCGCAGAGGAGCTGACGGCGGGGGTGTTCTCAATTGACCGCAGAGGAGCTGACTGCGGGGGGTGCTTCTCACATTGACGCAGAGGAGCGGACGGGCGGTGTTCTCACATTTACCGCAGAGGAGCTGCGGCTGGCGGGGTGTTCTCACATTTGACCGCAGAGGAGCTGACTGGCGGGGTGTTCTCACATTGACCGCAGGAGGAGCGGACTGGCGGGGGTGTTCTCACATTGAACCGCAGAGGACTGACTGGCGAGGGGGGTTTGTTTTTTTTCTCACATTTGACTGCAGAGGGAGCTGACTGGCGGGGGTGTTCTCACATTAGACCGCAGGAGGAGCTGATGGCGGGGGGTTTCTCACACTTGACTGCAGAGAGCTGGCTGGCGGGGGTGTTCTCACATTGACCGCAGAGGAGCTGACTGGCGGTGGGTGTTCTCATCATTGACCGCAGAGGAGGCTGACCGGCGGGGCGGTGTGTCTCACATTGACCGAGAGGAGCTGACTGCGTGGGTGGTGTTCTCACATTGACCGTCAGAGGAGGAGCTGACTGGCGGGGGTGTTCTCAACCATTTGACCGCAGAGAGCTGGTGGCGGGGTTCTCACATTGGACGCAGAGGAGCGACTGGCGGGGGTGTTCTCACATTGACCGCAAGAGGAGCATGGCTGGCGGGGTGTTCTTACATTGCCTCAGGGAGCCTGACTGGCGGGGGTGTTCTCACAATTGACCGCAGAGGAGCTGACTGGCGGGGGTGTTCTCACATTGACCACAGAGGAGCTGACTGGCGGGGGTGTTCTCACATTGACCGCAGAGGAGGAGCTGACTGGCGGGGGTGTTCGACAGACAGGTGTCAAATGGACGGTGACTGGCAGCCATCAGCAATGATTAACGAGCCGACTCGAACAGGCCATTATCATGCCGCGAATGCAGACTGCTTCCTCGCAATGTGTCATTTGGCGGTGAGGCGCAGCCTTACATGCTGCAGCAGTTGGTTCATTCAGAGAATGACGTCTGGAATGGCTTCACGCTAAGCCGCTCAACCGATGGTATAATTCATATGTGGCGAGGCAGTATATAATACTCTCTGTCTTAGTCGCATGCCTAGCGAGGCTCAAAACATCAGTACAGGTCAGTACCAATGGAAAAACTGCTCTGATATTTACTGATGATATTTTCTTCGTTGAATTTTCTGACAGCACTTATTTTTGTTATATTCTGGCAGTAGCGGCGGAAGGTATTTTCAAATGGGGAAGCAAAGAAACTCGGGGCCAAAGCACCCCCACCAAAAAGCGCGAAATGATATCTCCTCAGACATAGGCCACAATATTATACCAGTAAAACGACCTTTGGGGCGATGACCAAGCAGGCGCACTCTGATACGCTCTGGGCGGCCAGAGCGCCCCCTCTGCTGGCCAGGTGGCCAGAGTGGCCCCTCTCAGGTGGCCAGAACGCCCTCTCACGCGGCCAGAGTGGCCCCTCAGGCGCGAACTTTGGATCTTTGATCAACGTAATGAATTTATGTATTTATTTATTTATTTTAATAAGAGTAATGAATGCATGAGTTTATAAAACGCTCGATGATCATGGTCATGATCATTTTAGCTGTTCAATTGACATTGACAGACACGTACTTGCAAATGCATCCAGCTAATTCATTCATAGGTGGATCGAAAGGGAACATTGCATCATTGGGGTCATACCTGCAACACGACCGAAACGTGACAAAAGTGACGCTTTTTTGTTAAAGAAAATCAAAGCAACTTCTTCCTTTGGGAAATTTTATTTTGAAACAGTTATTGATTTAAAACATCCCGCATAGACTGGGGGAAGAAAAACGCCCCTGACGAACGTTCGCATAGCTCAAAAACGATTATTGATATTAATGTGAAACTTTTAGTATTTTCTCTTACATTAATTTTACGTTTTCTGTACCAAAAAAAAAGTTCTTTAAACATTGTTTGAGATATAACGAATTTAGTGACGTCACTTCAAACGAGTTTGACGAAACAATTAGGTTACCTTAAACATGCGGTGCAAAGGCCATATTTTGAGCAAAATGTAATGCAAACGTCAAACGATAGCCAATAATAAGGTCTATATAATGGCAGTCTCGGATTTGGTACAGGTTGATTTTTCATTCCCAACTATTTAAAAAAAAACAATCATTACGGAAAAAATGTCAACACATTCTTCTTCTTGTCTTCAAAGATATTAAAACCGACCATAAGTTTGTATTATTTATTATTATTATTATTATTATGTATTATTATTATTATGTATTATTATTTAGTAGGTACCGGCAGTGCTAAATGCCCTGACACTTTGAAAAGACTGCGGTGCAGTCACTCCAAGTGTCATAGTGTTCACAAGACGGTACTAACAATGCAGTCCATTATGCCATTCACCAGATCGTGTAACGTGTTGGAAAGAACGTCCCAGCTGATCGGTGAACTTAATGGCTTCACGACACGCACTTCAACGCAAGACTGAAAACGATCGTAAATAGGCTATATGCGGCCCTGACCAGTGGCGGATTCAGAGGGAGGGGACATGGGACCATGCCCCCTTGGGTCTCGAAGGGGCGCAATATCCCGAGGGGGCCCATAGCCGATTGAAGTGACTCGAAACGAATTTCACTCCGTTTTCAAACAAATTGCAAGTAAATTTGCCCACTCTGACCTCCAGAGAGCCTAGTCTGACTTCAAAAGGGCCAACTTTGATTTCCAGAGGACACATTCTGGATTGAAGATGGCCAATTCTGGTTTGCAGAGGGCTTAATTTGGCATGTGAAAATAATAATTTACGCTAAAAGGGTTATTTCTTGCCTACATTTTTATCCAAGGCCAAATAGCCCACCAAGGCTTGAGGGGACCTTTAAGGCCTTTAAGGCCACCCAGGTCTGGGAACCCGTTTTGCTTTGTGACCCCTTCCTTGACCGAATTCTGAATCCCCTACTGGCCCTGACTCGGAACTGCTGCATCTTTGTAATTTTTCACCCATTTTGCAGCAACACGCTTTGTGCGAACCTGCAGCCCCGGCGGCCATCGCACTGCCGCCGGTGAACTGCACGGTATGTCGCCGTCTCGTTCAAACGCTTCGATGGACGGCTCACCATATCACCAGTCACCAGTGTGCCAGTCTGCAGCTGGGGGCCATATAGTGATGTGTGCCAGTCTGCAGCTGGGGGCCATATAGTGATGTGT
>VOPJ01003916.1:0-10728 GCA_014673585.1 Semibalanus balanoides
GGCGGGCTCCTGGTAGCCCTTACCGCGGGGGTCCCTTTGGCGGGCCCCTTGGCCCGTAGGCCCTCACCTCTGGGGTCCTGCAAACAGGCCCCCTGCGATGCAGCCGGTGATGCCGCGCTGGCCTGAGCTGACCGTCAGGCGGGACAGTGCTCCCGGGGAGACCGGAGCGGGGGTCAACGGATAGCGAGGGGAGGGTCATTTGGCCGGAATCCGGTGATCCTGGGGGGTGGGCCCCGGACGGGCGGTTGGCATGCGTTGTGATTGGGATGGGAAACGTGTAGCAGCTTAGCAGGTTAGCGTAAGGTGTGGATGTGAAGGAAAAAGTTGACAGAAGGCTAGTGTACAACAATTAACCCGGAGAGTTTTAAGGAAGTAAAGTGCAAGTAAGGAGAGAAGGGAGAGAGATGGTGTAAAACGAGACTCAGGCCGGCTTCGTTAAAACCGCCTGCCACCCCTCCAGGCCGTTCAGGGACCGTTCGGGCCAAGCAGGCGGGTTCACACCGCAAGGTAATCCACCAGCACAGAGTCACGTGATACCCTGGCCGCCGGCTGCGCGTGGCGGCGGAGGGGAGAATTTAGACGCGGCAAGTGACTGAAAAGTTAAAAGGGATCACAAATTGGGAAATTAAAGGGAATAACCAAGCACACTGACTGAAGGTCAGGTCGGGGGAATGATAATACCTGAACTGTTTGAGGAACGAGAGGTATGAGGGAAGGAAGCAATCAAATCGCTTAGAAAATAGTTGACGCGACCGCTCGCTTTGCGTGCGTGCGGTGCAGACATGGCGTAGTGGGCATTTTTATTTTGTTGGCAAGTCTCGAGCGTTTGTGAGCTTGGAGCCTCCGTTCCGAAGATCCCGGATAAATTTATTCACATCCTTTTTTTTCTTCTTTTTTTTCCTCCCGGCTAGCCAATTGGGCATTGCCGAGGAGAGGGAAATTTACTAGTATTGAGCTATTTAGTTTTAACGTTACGGTAAGCCGGCTAATAACTCTCCGGCGCAAGGGGCAAAGAAAAGGCAAATGTTTGCTTTAAGCCGGCTAATATTTTTCCGGCGCAAGAGGCAAATACAAGGCAAAAGATTACGTTAAGCCGGCCTTTCATGTTTGTCCGGTAAAGAAAAGAGGGAAGCCAAAGAGGAGACACAGATATAACGTACAGACATGGACATACAGGAGTCGATACCACTATAGAATGAGATAAATATACAAGTACATATACACATAAACACATACCCCATATGTATATGTGAGCCCATACATAACTACACACGCACACATTTCATGCACATATATACCTGATAAAAAGGTTGGATGGCAGGTCCAGATCATTGCAGCAAAAGATACCCCCTGGGCTTAGATCGCAGTGTGAACGTAGCAAGAGTTCACATTGCGATCATCATTGCCAAAAAGGGGGCCACCTTGGCGCTCACTAGAACCTGCCGCGGGACCTAAAGACGATAGGAGCCGACCCGGCTTCGTCAAGGGCAAGTCCGACTCATCCGGCCCGGCAAAACCTTGTTGTTAGGTTATTGTCCTAAAGTGTTAGTTATCCGCCGGGAAAACTCCTAAAACTAATACAAAACCGGAGCCTAGGCAAAAGGGAAAAACCTGTGCGTTTTTGCCAAATTACACAGTAAAAACCCCATGTGAAATGTTATATAGCTACTTCTAATCTTGTATTTTGTAGGAAGTCAAAGAGAAGCGAAATAAAATCCGAAAGCCGAGACCGTGGACGGCGACATTCGATTTTCTTGGCAAGTCTCGCGCGGTTGTGAGCAAGGAACCGCCATTCTAAAGAAATTCGTTAAAGCTAAATCAAAGTTTATACAGCTGCTAAAGCACAGTTTCTATTAAATCTTCAGCAAGTGTTCAGAATCTATAACATAAATACAGCTGCTAAAGCAAAGTTTCTAGAGATTCTTCAGCAAGTGTTCAGACAATCTGGCAAGTGTTCAGATCGAACTCTCAATCTATATAGATTGCGAGCGAGCTCGCAGCACGGCCCTAGTACCAGAATATGTTTGCTGAAGACTGAAGTTATGCTGGCTGATTTGTTTTTTGCATGACTTTACATTGGATTTTTTGTTGATAATGACTTACGATGAAATCCAAAGGAATAGTAATTTTCAGATATTGTAATCTTAAATCTTTTCCTAATTCTCCTAGGTATTGTGACTAATTTTGCGTTTTGTGTTCGTGTTCGTGACCATCTTGACACTTTTTGCACCTCTGAAGCCCTGTATTACTTTGTGGAGGTGTCCCAGGTCTAGTGGCCCCGCTGCTGTTTCGGTGTCACACAGCTTTGGTGTTGTGCCTCTCCCCGAACGTGGATCCTCGCTGTTCTCTGGGTCCGTCGGCTGGCAGCGTTGCCTCGGTTGTTTACTGAGCGGAGCTGTCGTGCTGGCGACTACCCATTCCTGTCCGGCGTTCCTGCTGCTGTCTCGGTGTCGCACGGCCTTGGTTGAATACTGAGCCGGGCGGCCAGGGGCTGTGAGTGTCCGTGGTACGCTGGATCCAGGATCCATCGGCCGAAAGCTTCGCCTCGGGTGAACACCGAGCGTCGCTGCCGCGTCGGGGCTCCTCCCTGATCCCGCCCCTTTGGCCCACGTCGGTGCGGATGCTGGTCCGGTGTCGTGCGGCCTTGGGTGGCAACTGAGCCGTGCGACCCCGGGCAGTGGGCGCCCGCGGTGACGCTTAAGCCGGTGCTTGTGTGGGATACATGCTCCCCCTTCCCCCAGAACACTATTGAGGGTTCCGGCTTATGGTAGTGCTTTAGATCGTCGTTCGTCCACTGTTTCTCGCAATATAAGCTTGGCGGAGACATATTGTGTTCTCCATACTAGACCGGCTACGGACGGAAAAGTTGGGCACTGAGGCAGCAGAACATTGGTGTCAGAAGTGGGATGACACTGTAGGTCACGTGCCGCACAGCCGCGGGCCACAACAACCAGTCTCGCTGCACGCTCGGTGCACGCGAGTCTGCGGGACAAGCACAGTCGCGCTACGACACTTCGGCACCAAGCCGGCCACGTTTATAACACTACCCCCCCCCTAAAACAAATTTTCGTCCCGAAATATGCGATGTGAAAAAACAAGAAAAAGCAAACACTTGCCTCGTTTTCACTTGAGTCGGGTACACATCCCGGTCACACACCGCCCGTCTTTAGGCGGAGTCAGCGGACCACCGCAGCAATCGCGGCAAGTTGCGGAAGAGCACAGCATAGCCCGCCGGAGACAGATGGACGCCGTCCGCAGCGAACAGCCGAGCGCACCTGTCCCCCACCACTCGACGCGACCGACACTTCACAGGGAAGTTCCGTCCGACACATAGGACCTGCACAAATGACGCCAGCCCCTCGCGGCGGGTCATGTATAGCATCCGGCGCTCTGCCCGGTAGGCCGGGCAGTGTTCGTACTGCAGCCCGCGGTCGAATCGCCAGCGGGGGACAGGGCCCACCAGCAGGACCCGCCGGGCAACACCGCGGAGCGCGCGGATCACCTGCAGCATGTGCCGCTCCAGATTGTCGAGGTCGACGGTGGACTGAGACAGACGCCCCGGATGTGGGCAAATGTCATTACCCGACAACCAGATGACAGCCACCCCGTCCGGCATCCGAAGAAATCCGCCACCAGCCTCCACCAGTTGATGTCCTGCCGTACGATGACGGACAGATTCACCCAACGTCGACCAGGCTCGATGCGGTGGATGAGTATGTCGGAAGGCTGCACGTCGATGCCCGCGTCACGGACGCCGGACCCGTTCGAATTCGAGATGAAGAGGTGGACATCATTCTCTTCCTGAGGGACTTATTGCTGGCACCGTCAGGCGTCCACCTCCTCATCGACTAGCGTCAGAGTCTCCTGATCGTCTCCAGCCATGATGATTGATTGATATCCGTAAAAAAACACCGGCAGCAACACAACAATATTTTTACATGTTTTAACCTAAGTTAAACGCTAGACGGAGTCCACCCGTCGTAGCTTGATGGCAATGTTTTGATTACAATAATTTACTCTCTACTATGTTTCAATTACTATTGGGATTGGGTTAAGCACTAGAGTTCGACATGGCTGCACTTTTCCTTGGCCTAGCCGCCCCACAGCCATGACATCACAGCCACAGCCAGCCACAGCCACTCCCAAAAGTCTCAATGGCTGGCCGATTGGTCAAGCCATAAGGATTTGTAAATTTTAAATATTATGTGTTTTATTTCAGTCTACTGTTACGCAAACATGGCAGGGGTCGGAAAAAGCTCTGTCCTTACCGAACACCGTTGGCGACCACTTTGCTTGAACCTGGACGACCACTTTGCATGACATTGGGCCAAAATAAGAGCTTCAGTACCTAAATATCCAACCCTAACCTCGAACCACACCGGTATCCAAGTTACCTACCAGTTAAACCTTCAGTACACGCTTATTGATGACATAAATTATCGAATTATCGGTTGGTTCGATAATTTTCTGGTCAAGTAGGCCTTCATCTCTGCGGTGACCACTTTGATATGGAATTTCGCTGGCGACCACTTTTCATTTTTTCGACCCCTGGCAACATGCCAAGGCTCCTTTTAACCGTGATTTGATGTTTGATGTTTGTTGTTTGATATTTCATGCTTTATTTTTTTTGATAATTTTTGATTTTGATTTGATGTTTGATAAGATTGATTAAAAAAACAAATGTTCACTTTTCAGCCACAGACATAGCCACAGCCATGATCTAGAGATTTTCCAGTCCGGCCCGCCCCATTAGCCATGGCATTCGGCTGGCCATGGGGATAGCCACCCCATGTAGAACTCTAGTAAGCACCAAGGAAGCCATGCTGACCAGAAAACACCCGGTGCAGCATCAATGGCCACTGAAAAAAGGTAAGCAGATAAACTCGTACAATAGTTTTTTATGATTTGTCCCACTGAAGGGCTATTGTATTACCAACAAAAACATCAAACATACATATACAATATTCATTTACAATCATACTTGTGTCCCTCCGACATACAACCGCCGTACCATTGTACATCCTAAACATTACTCACATACAGTAAATGTAACCCTTACCTACACGAATGTGACTCGAGGATCAGGCTGCCGCTTCCCCAAGCACTCTTCCCCACTTCAATTGAAAATGATCTGCTGTCGAAGACATTTTGCAATGTATTTTTCTATTTTTTCGAAATAATGCATTAATACTTTTCTTAGTCCCTCTAACTCTTATATCGCTCCGCGTTTCCTTGGCTTTGGCATGTCATATGTATTGCTTAACTAAACAGTTACTAATTAAATTAACTATTGGCTTCGCCTTCAAGTATCCAAACAGCAACGTCTACAAGGAAAACAAAGCATCTTTAAGACGGAAACATTTTCTTTAAGCTTCGGCATAAGTGGTATCCATAACGGTTACATTCTGACAATAAAACAAAGAAATGCTAAGACTTTCATTTTATACCGCATCAGGACATAACGGGCTTTCAGTTATCTGGCGAGTATGAAGAAATTTTCAAAGTTGGAAAACATATCTGTGCACGATTCGAAAATGAAGAGACTGCAAGCGCGTTGATGCTGTGCACATGTATGGCCAACCTATATACTTTATTCCAGGTTGTTAAATATATATCCTTCCCTTTCCCATCTCTGTTCAGCAGTTTGGTTTCACTCCTCAATAAAGCATTCGTATATATGTCTCGCTTTTGAGCAGGTTATTGACTTTCGTTTTCCCTCTTGAAACGAATTGGATTTGCTCGTGCAGTAGGCAATTCTTCATCACTATCCACGTTTTTTAATGAACTTTCCAAAATGATGCTTGGTATCGAACATAAGGCTAATCCCTGATATGTCAAAGTGTTAATTTGTGTCCTGCGGATTATTTCTGCTTTAGTTCCCCAAAAGACAGGAAAGATCCGCGTGCCTTAATTATATCTCTGATATACTTCATCCCGGCCCTATATAACGACTTGTGAAACACTGGTTCGTTACCCATGCGTATGTCGTCGTTATACCACAGAAACAATATTTCTTCACCTCTTTTCCATAGTAACAGGTAATTCATTAATACTCTGGAAAATCGATAATAGCCTCTTTATAAAAATGGCGGAATATTCCACCTTTTCAAGGCAAGTGACTGCTCTGTATTTTTAATAGTGAGTAATATCAAAGTCCCCTATTTCTTGCCTGCAATATCCGCATCCATGTACTATTTCCCATTAAACACATTTCGTTTTGACCCATGTTAACAACGTAGGGCTCTCACCATAGCGTCCACCACACGGGAGCGTGGAGACCGCCATGTTCTATATTTTGCCACATCACTTTTTTAGCTACTTTTGGTGGCCTCCCCCTCCACATGAACCGCATTATGTGAGATTGGATTTTGTCTATGTCATTACGTTCTATAGAAAAGGAACTAGCGGTATATAAATCTTGGCGATTATTAACAAGGATTTTGTACGGTAATTCTCCCCTTGATTAGGATAAGATCTCTTTCTGCCCAGGCATTAGTGACTCCCCTAATATTATCTACAACCTTGTCAATATTACGTCTATAACAACAGTTTCTAGCACTAAAGTAGGTACCCAAAATTTTAACTTCCTCGACTGCCTCAATCTGAAAAAGTGGACTCTCCCTGTTTTACTGCTTCCAAGCCACATCATTTTCGTTTTACTCGCATTCATCTCTAATCCACTAGCAAGATTTTGAAACTCTTCTTAAGATCGATAAACATTTCTCCATTGATTTCTCATCTATTCACAAAATGGTCATATTCATTCTGCATATATACTAACCTTAACCTCAACCCCATTGTCATTTATTTTCCTTCCAATCTCGAACAACGTCTGATCTTGTTCGCCAGCAACTCTATTGGTCAAATTGAACAGCATTTCCGCTAAATTTTGGTGACCCCTGGAATGTTTCCCCGTTCACATGGAAAACCATCAGTTATAAAACCATCGTTTCATCACACTTAACTGTGCGCCTCGGTATAGCGTCTCTATCCACGCGCAAAATTCTTCACCGAGATTGAAAGATTTTAACTCGTATGTCATAAACTCTCTTTCCAACGTGTCAAACGCACTACAGAAATCTACAGCAAGCAAAATTCCCTCTTTGTTCTCTTCCTCACAGTAGGTTATTACATCTGACACCAGTCTAGGATTCACAATAAACCGGCCCCTAACAAACCCCGTTTGGTCTTGGTGAATAATGTTATGCAAACATCCTCACAATCTATGTGATAACACTTTCGCTACTATTTTATACAAGACGTCAACCAAACATATAGGCCTTTTGTTCTTAAGCTGTGTCTTGGGTCTCCTTTTTCGGGATGAGGGTGTAATTATTCCTCTTATATGATTAACCAAAAAAATATTTCTGCAAAACGTTCCCGTAAATATTCTTCAATAACCCACCAAGCTGCTTCCCAGAAGCATATGTAAAATTCAGCAAGTAATCCAGTAATACGGCGCTTTTATTTTGCCATCCCTTTAAAGACGGTGAGACATTCCTCGCGGGTTTATTTGTCCCTCACAAGACATTTCTCCTCTGAAAGCCTTAGTGTCATTATCATCTAAGCCAAATAAATGCATCTTAACGGCATCAACTTCTTTCTTGCCTTAAAACATGTCCTGCTAATAGCCCGCACAGTATGCAAGAATGTCTTTTCTGTTCATTGATAATTGTACCTTCACGGATTTAATAGCAACGATTTGACTTTTGCTCCTCTTTTTACTAAATTTAAAAAAACACTGGTTAGGCTTTCTCTCCGTGTTCACCCACCTAGCTCCTTGACGCCATATGCAGAGCTCTCCTTCATATTCTTGATTCTTCTTACTCTATCCTGTGTGCTTCTTTATATGCTCGTATTGAATCAGGTACTTCTGCGTTTAGCTCTTGCTCAAGCGTTTCAAGACTTTTTGTTAACTCCTCCTCTTCTTTTCTTCGCTGCTTTTTTATTTCCGCATTTTGCTTAGTAGCTATAGCTCTACACTTACTAAGGAGCATTTCAACTAGAACACCTTGTTTCGCATCGCTCTCGTATGGAGTGGGTCACTTTGAATACACTTGCTAATCTCTTCTCTTATTCTACCTTTGAAGCTCTCGTCCGCTAAAGAGAAAGGTTATTACATCTCCAGAACCTGGAACCCCTTACAATTCGCATTCCTCGCATCTACCTCTGCAACCCGAACTATGATCACTAAATATCCCGCCGGTCGATTCGAACGTTTGGTTTGATTTAACCTCTGAACATGTTTTCGCTCATAAATATATAATCTAATCGGACTGTTGTAATGAAATGTTTTTCTCCATATATTATTTTCTGGCCCTAAGGAAACCTTTTTCGCCAAAACATCTAACCAAATTCAAACTGTGGGCAAGCATGGAGCCGAAGGTTAATTGCTGGCTACGGGTTGGTTGAAAAATAGAGTTCGTGTCCGTTAACCCCTAATTTGAATATTCATATCTTCTCGCATATAACTAAGTGGTGGTTGGGTATAACCTGTAATGGTGTTCTAGTTGTTAAAAAATTGCACTTGATTCCTGTCTACAGTTGATGGAGCATATGCCCCTGCTATAAGTCAGTTCACCTCTCATTAGATTTGATTTCCAGAATCAGGTAGTCTTCCCTCATCGTCTCTAATGTATTAAACTCGAACATCTAGTTGATTGTTCCTTGGAAATAAAAAGGCTACGACCCCTGCATTTTCTCTACATGACTGTACATAAATGTCTCCTCCCCATTCTTGCCCTTCATATTTTTCATCTGATGTTGAGCTATGAGTTTCTTGCAATGATATAATGCTGTTTGGATACTTGACATGTAAATGACAAAAAATTGCGCGGCGTTTTTTCCTTGCTCTTATTCCTCTAGTATTAAATGTAACAATGCAAATCATTTATGGATAGTACAATTAAAGTTCCCCTGTTCCTCCTTTGTTCATTTCTCGAGCCCTTACATGTCCCTATTTCGCTACATATGACAGCTGTTTTTACACAATGACCACGCACTTTTAAAGAACCGGCCTCCTGACCCTTCCTACCTCTGCAACATACTCTCTCACACTTATGCTCACTTCTACACAATTCCTCCCATACCACAGACAATGCAACATGCATCATCCGAAACAAAACGATACCAACTGAAAAAAACACGTGCAACGGCGGCACAAGCGAGTAGAAACCCCAGCACTATCCTTGAAAAATGATCGACATCCAATCAATGCACATCCCACGACCGCCTGAATCTAATACAGTACCACCATACCAGCGGCACACTCGTCAACAGTCCCACGGAGGTCAGGCACCTCCCGGCCAAAGAACGAGACAGAACGCCTCTGTTACGCACTTATGCATGAGCACACAGCGCAGTGCTTTATCAACGGCCCCCAGCCCATGACACAACCATTATTCTCGATGATCCGGTCACCAAGTAGCCAATCAACTATGTAACGGGGAGCGGCTGTGTCCTGTAGTTTTAACCAACTTGTCATACCTTCCCCCTCTCATCGCACCGCATCCCCTGACAGGTGGCGCGGCAGACATATGCCCCAACGTAGTCGCGTCCCACTCCGCTCCGCCGCGCGGCTCAGCGGCGCGGCGCGCCGACCCCCACCGCCGGAACGGTCTCCCCAATACCACCGCGCCGGTCCCAGGCCCATCGCGTGTACCTTCCACAAAGAGACCTGACCCAACACCCACCCCCTCGGCCCAGACCCCGGATCCCAGCAACTAACCCATTCAAACAGGCAGCGGCGGCAGACAGCGTACAGCGCTTATCACAGGCAGCCCGATGCTCAGCCTCGAGCCCACAATCCCGTCTATCCGACTAATTAATAGGGCACAGCTCAGTGGAAGTCATAGCAGTGACAGACTCATGCGACGAAAAAAACACAAACTTCTATGAATTGCTCGCGCAGCACTCTGCAGTAGGCGAAAACGGTCGCGCAGCGAAACAAGAGTGTCCCCGAAATCAACAATTGCCCATCTACCTAGATTTGTTTCCTGAGTACACACCAGCTACGCTTTTTTGTTTTGTTATTTTTATATATATATTTTTATTTTGTTATGTTTTGCCATGTTTTTAACATTCTACCTATTATTCTAACCCTACTACTACAATATCATCATCAATCACCGGACCTGCCAGCGGTCAACCGCAGCATTGCACTCTGGTCGCGAGCTTTCGCACTTGACCCTCTCACCGGGCCACCTGAAACTCCTAACTGCTGCACTTTTTCGATAGAGTCTACTCTCTCTGCAGTGCCGAACTGCTGCCACTTGAAGAGAACCTGACCACCCCGTGTGAAGACCGTGTGAAGTTTCCCCTGTCTTTTCGCGCCCAGGAGACTGCGGAATATTACACCCCGCATCTTAGTTAAGCTCTCCGACACGAATAAGTCTCGGCCCCTGAGTGACAGTCTCCGCCAGTACACCTGATCGCGAACACTGTTCTGGCCAGATCGCACAAACCGCACTATGACACGGTTTCCGGCGCCAGGCAACCGGTGTGCCCTGTCAATGTCTGCGTCACACATGTTCAGGCCGGGTAGACATCGGTTCAGTGTGCTTACCACAAGTAGGTTGATATCCTCCCTCTCACCTCCCCGGCCACCCGCCCGGCCGGGTCCAGGAGCCGCCGGCGGCCGATCAGCTGACTCTCCGGCGGGAGGAGTCTCGCCGGACGCTGGACGCCGATCAGCTGGCGCGGTCGACCCGTCCCCTCCGGCCCGCCGCG
>VOPJ01003916.1:10896-27685 GCA_014673585.1 Semibalanus balanoides
GCCTTCCAATATTTTTCATCTGATGTTGAGCTATGAGTTTCTTGCAATGATATAATGCTGTTTGGATACTTGACATGTAAATGACAAAAAATTGCGCGGCGTTTTTTCCTTGCTCTTATTCCTCTAGTATTAAATGTAACAATGCAAATCATTTATGGATAGTACAATTAAAGTTCCCCTGTTCCTCCTTTGTTCATTTCTCGAGCCCTTACATGTCCCTATTTCGCTACATATGACAGCTGTTTTTACACAATGACCACGCACTTTTAAAGAACCGGCCTCCTGACCCTTCCTACCTCTGCAACATACTCTCTCACACTTATGCTCACTTCTACACAATTCCTCCCATACCACAGACAATGCAACATGCATCATCCGAAACAAAACGATACCAACTGAAAAAAACACGTGCAACGGCGGCACAAGCGAGTAGAAACCCCAGCACTATCCTTGAAAAATGATCGACATCCATCAAATGCCACATCCACGACACGCCTGAATCTAATACAGTACCACCATACCAGCGGCACACTCGTCAACAGTCCCACGGAGGTCAGGCACCCTCCGGCCAAAGAACGAGACAGAACGCCTCTGTTACGCACTTATGCATGAGCACACAGCGCAGTGCTTTATCAACGGCCCCCAGCCCATGACACAACCATTATTCTCGATGATCCGGTCACCAAGTAGCCAATCAACTATGTAACGGGGAGCGGCTGTGTCCTGTAGTTTTACCAGCTGCAATACGGCTTCCCGCTCTCATCGCAGCCGCATCCCCTGACAGGGTGGCGCGGGGGCAGACATATGCCCCAACGTAGGTCGCGTCCCACTCCGCTCCGCCGCGCGGCTCAGCGGCGCGGCGCGCCGACCCCCACCGCCGGAACGGTCTCCCCAACACCACCGCGCCGGTCCCAGGCCCATCGCGTGTACCTTCCACACAGAGACCTGACCCAACACCCACCCCCTCGGCCCAGACCCCGGATCCCAGCAACTAACCCATTCAAACCGGCAGCGGCGGCAGGCAAGCGTACAGCGCTTTATCAAACAGGCAGCCGCGATGCTCGCCTCGGGCACACAATCGCCGTCTACCCGACTAGATTAAACAGGGGCAAGCTCAGTGGAAGGTCATAGCAGTCGACAGACTCCATGCGACAAAAGAAACACACAACTTCTATGATTGCTCGCGCCAGCACTCCTGCAGTAGGCGAACGGTCGCGCAGCGATGCAACAGAGTGTACCGAATCAACATCCCATCTACTAGCATTTGTTTCCTGAGTACACCAGCTACGCTTTTTGTTTTATTTTTATATATATATTTTTTTTGTATGTTTTGCCATGTTTTAACATTCCTACCTATCATTCTACCCTACTACTACAATACATCATCAATTCACCGGACTGCCAGCGTCAACCGCAGCATTGCACTCTGGTCGCGAGTCTTTCGCACTTCTGACACCTCTTCACCGGGCCACCTGAAACCCTAACTGCTGCACTTTTTCGATAGAGTCTACTCTCTCTGCAGTGCCGAACTGCTGCCACTTGAAGAGAACCTGACCACCCCGTGTGAAGACCGTGTGAAGTTTCCCCTGTCTTTTCGCGCCCAGGAGACTGCGGAATATTACACCCCGCATCTTAGTTAAGCTCTCCGACACGAATAAGTCTCGGCCCCTGAGTGACAGTCTCCGCCAGTACACCTGATCGCGAACACTGTTCTGGCCAGATCGCACAAACCGCACTATGACACGGTTTCCGGCGCCAGGCAACCGGTGTGCCCTGTCAATGTCTGCGTCACACATGTTCAGGCCGGGTAGACATCGGTTCAGTGTGCTTACCACAAGTAGGTTGATATCCTCCCTCTCACCTCCCCGGCCACCCGCCCGGCCGGGTCCAGGAGCCGCCGGCGGCCGATCAGCTGACTCTCCGGCGGGAGGAGTCTCGCCGGACGCTGGACGCCGATCAGCTGGCGCGGTCGACCCGTCCCCTCCGGCCTGCTGCGTCCGCACCGCCGCTGGGGCGAGGGAGGGAGCCGCAGAGGCGGCTCCAGGGCCGGAACCGGGGAGGCCGGCGCCGCCAGGTAGAGATCCAGGGCGGCCATCTCCCCGGCTAGGGGCCATGGCGTCCCCAGACAGGATGAGACACGGAAGTCTGCTGTTGATTTCAGAATCCTCCGTACGTCCCTGCAGCCTGATCATCCTCACGACTGACGTCTACCAGCTCACGCTTTCAAATTTTCTACTTCAAATTGATCCTCTCTCTATGTGAGTTGTTAAAACACTTGGCTGGATGAGCGAAATATGATTCGACGACTGACGTCAATCCCCTGATAAAAAATCCTGACTAAATGCACTAAATTCCTCCGCAACATTTTTTTCGAATTGCCCCCCCCCCCCAGTGAGAATTCCTTAGCCGAGGCCCTGCTATGTTATATACACAACTTTCTTAAGTACCATGTATTGCTGTCAACAGACACTCCACGAATACGTGTGCCTATTACATGTCATCGGTCGGTTAAATAAAACAGCAGGGAAGTCATAATCGTCACGATGGAAACCGATCAAACTATCACGCAAACGTAGGTACCAGACATGTGCCTGAAAACGAACGCTGTCCTGCCGCCGTTCTCATAGCAGGCGGGTGCAGGTACCGGTCCTGTCGCGTGACACGCTCACAGGGCCGCACATCAGCGTAGGTGCGGAGCAAAGACGCGAGGTCCGCAGGCTCACCCAGCACACATGCCTCATGAGCAACAATCGCTGTCTGGAGGTCGCACATCTGGAGATCGTCTAGAGATTGCGCGAGGAGGTTCAGGTCATCCCGCGCGCGAGATACATGATCATATATGTCCTGAGTCCAGTAACGACCCTGTAGGGGACTCTGCGATATGGACTGGTAGCAGTTCGGATCTTTAACACTACCCTTTTTGAAGACAGGCACAATATTCGCCCTTTTCCAGAGCCCTGGAAACACATCTCTTCTCAATGACAGTTGGAAAATCTCGTTTAATGGAATGACGAGCGCTTCACTGCATTCCGAATAATACGGACACTGATCCCGTCCGGGCCACACGCTTTGTTGGCAAGGATACTCCCGAGAATCGCCCTGACAGTATTTAAGTCACATTCGAACGATTATACACGGGCACATCAGGACGCTCAGAAATGGCGGCGTCGGAGAATTTAGAAGCGAAACCCCTATTGAGCACACTCGCCTTATCCCTGTCGTCCGTGATCTCGGCTCCGTCTACCTTCAGAGCTGACAGAGACCTGTTTCCGTCTTTGACACTTCTCAAAAATGACCAAAATCGTTTGAGTTTGGTATTTGCTAAGAACAATAATTACTTTCTTGGGCCCAATCTTACCAAGAGTCCAGTCTTACCAAATGCCGTAAATGGGTAAATACGGCATATTGATGCGCCGGCCTGCAGAAACGCCGGGACCCGGGATCGAACCGGGGACAATCCCACCATCAACCTAGCGCCCTACCGACCTGGCTACTTCGACAACGAGAAGAGGGCGTGAGAACTGAAACGCCCTCGGTTAAATTAAGTTGCGGTGCATTGCTGAGCACTCCATTCACGGCATGCCGTATTTGCGACATTCACGGCACTTGGTAAGATTGGACCTTGGAGCGTGATCATAGGAGTGTATTTTCGTGAGATTGATCTACAAAATTGCTCGTCTTAATTTATGTATTTAGTTATTTATGTATCGGGGAGGTTTTCAGCTGGGCTGGGTGGAGGATGTAGGCTGTGTTCTGATCCGTCAATTCCCGCGGAGATTCCAGGGAATCGGTAGAAAAGTGCTTTCTATCAATTCCGGCAGCAAGCAGTTTACAGGAATACCAATGTATGAGTACATTGCCAAACTGCAGTAGAGTTAAATGCCCGCTGGTGATTCCAGGGATTCCCGCCAGGAATGTGACGGTCAGAACACAGCCGTAGTCTCTGATTTTCACGAGCTGGGCAAAATGTCTATTCTTGTGTCGTGTACACTGTGCATGATTGATGTTTCATTTCTATTGTAATACATCTGATGAAGGGCTGTGCCCGAGTGCAAATATAAAACAACGTTTAGTTTCTTACTTTGGTACATTCAAGGAGAAGGTTGATTAAAAAACATTTATAAAATACGAAGTTCTCATTATTTGAATCACGTGCAAATATCCTCGAGCAAAATAAAAGCAAATGAGGGCTTTGATTCGAGTCGACTTACTTCTTTTTGTTATTTTTGCTTGTTAAAGATATTTCATTGGTGTTTTATTTATGTTAACTGCCTAAATTTTTTGGATCATTAACCATGAAATTTGTATGTTTTCTCGCGGTGTGCTATGTTGCCTTGATTTCTTCCACATCTGCAGCAAAACATTCAGCAACTCAACCGGTCCCGGCAGATACTGAAGAGGCTGATGACATTAACCTTGACCAGGCCAATAAACTGATCCGAGAGATGAACGGTGATTCAGACGAATCTGACAAGCTTGAGTCTAAAGAAAAAGCAGAATTGATCACACAACATGGCAATACAACCGAACCATCAGTGAAAGAGAAAACTATTCATGCAAACGTCACGAAACTTTCTAATGTTACAGAGGAAGATGTGGAGACGTCTACTCCTTACCATGTAAAGCACTACCTCACAGTAGAACAAAAGTACTATATGCTGAGAATTAACCTGCTCGGTATAGGGATCAAAGTGGTTCATTCCATTATTCCGATCCCAGTCGCCAACGCCGATCAGTACAAAGAGTCGATGGAAGTGCTCTTGGATAAGGTGCAGGCTGCTCGTGAGGCATATGCCAACACGGCTGCTGGGAAGACCATGCATAACATCACCCTGGAGGACGCCCACAAGCTGCAGATCAAGATGGCAGGTGCTGCCATCAAAACGACTTCACCGAAGGTAACGAAGAAGTCAACCGGTCACAGCACTGAGGTGAGCATGGTCTCATTGCGTAGACTGGATATTTCCTTAAGTTATTTGCGTACGTGTCCGGTGTCGTATTTAATGTTTCAGAACGTATGTAAGTATTCGACAAATGCAAAATACATGATACAATGCGTAAAATGATTACAGAGAAGTCGATGCCTTAAAGGAAAATAACCTCCTTTTAGTTTTGTCATAGCAACAATTTCTTAGGCTTCCGTTATGGTATAACAGTGACTTGATTTAAATTTAGGAATAAAATAAAATAATTCCTTTATTCAATGTTGTGAGTTTTTACAAATTAAAAGAAAGTACATCAACTTCTTTCGAAACTCATGAACAGTGTTTTCCCATCACTATTTGAAGCGCGCCATATCTGGCGCCAGTGTTTCAAACTTGTTCAACGCTAGACAATGACCCTGAAATAAATCGCCGATACTAAATCAAGCACAGGTAGGACGTTGTGAAAACGCACAATGAGTTTTTGATGCATTTTGTGTGGGAATAAAATACTCTTTCTCATGATTATATTAAGCATAATGTTATATACAACCAGTAAAAAAACTATACAACTCCTAATGAATTCAGTAGGGACAGTGGTAAATTGTCTTTATAGTATGCTTTATGAAGACAGATTAAAGAAATTGGGTATGTTTTCACTTAGATATAGAAGGCTAAGAAGAGATCTAATTGAAGTATTCAAATTTGTGAATGGTCAGCATTCTGAATATTTAAAGTGAATGTTTGAATTCAGTAGGGAAAATCGAAGTAGAGGTCATCAGCATAAACTCGTGATGAAACAAAGTAGAACTAGACTACGACAGTCATTTTTCAGCAGAAGGGTTGTATTGTAGGGCATTGGAATAAGCTACCGGGGGATGTCGCTACTGCAGTGTCACTTGCCTCCTTCAAAATTAGATTAGTAAATTACTATACAGAGAAGGGAATTAGTTCATAATACTCGTGGGATCTATACATGCTTTTACGGTCGGATGGTGTGGGTTCGGAGGTGAGACTGGTGGGATGGGGGGATATGTGCAACCTCGGATGGGCCCTGGAGGCTCTTTGTTGCACTCTTATTTTATGTCTTTATTTCTTTATGTCTTTAATCTAGAAAATACATGCAGCAATTTTTCCAAAAAATTGAGGATCAAAACCAGTTAAAGGCCGCCATATTAGACGCACATGTAACTGCTAATTTGGTTACGTGTTCATTGAATAGCAGTTATATGTCCTAGAAACTGCCAGAATATAATCACATCAAATAGAACGCAAAATATATTTATACTCCATTACAAAACAAAACAAACAAAAAAATGAGGGAAATGTCCGCAGCTTGATGAAGACCAAAAGTACCTACTTGCAAGCAGCTTGCAAGTACCGTTCGTTTTAAGCGTGGATCGCTTATTAACTCAAACTTGAAATATATTTTGGTAAAAATGTTTGTATGCAAAATGTGATGAATTCTTAACATATTTTGGTCTCGTCTATCGATTTCAAGTGATAAATAAAATAAACATCTTTTCCCACATCAATGGAGTATTGATGTGGGAAAAGATGTTTATTTCCTTTTAAGACTATTTAAGCGATTCTGGTCTATGCTGTTCAATCCCTCGCCCGGGTAGGGGTGGGGGTGGATGCCAACTCCCCCCTAGGGTTTTCAGAAATAACTCGCGTAGTTATCAACCGATTGTGATGAAACATGCAGTACCTACCCTACTTTGGAAAAATGACACATTCTAAAATTTTAAAATTATACCCCCAATGACCAAATGACCCAATGATCTTTGACCTGTTTCTCAAGGTCATGTCAGGCGCAACTGGCGTTCCGTAGTATCGTTGCATGTAACTTGTGCAGTTGTTGAGTGATTTGTTTTCAGGAGCATATGCACAGGTGTTACCAGACAACATTTATAGTTTCTAGTAGAAACTATATAGTTTCTATAGAAACTTTACTTTCTACCGAGATCATGACCTCCGATGACCTGAGAATACTTTTGTGTCTTCTGGCAGCTTCTAGGACACTTTTGACGCTGATTTTAAATTCGAAATCCCTTTGGGTTATTACCCAGGTAACAGATCACGTTGTAACAACGTTGTCCAAAATCAAGTTGGAATTTTACGTTTTAACAACGTTGCAAAACGTCGTGAATGTTGTAGAGAACAAAGTTGTATAAACGTCACTATTAAACGATACAGCTATGTTGTATCGTTACGATGTCACAACTTTGTTCTAGTAACTTGGAAAGAACATCTCGCATTGTGGTACAGTTATCTAAATTGAGTATATTCACCATCTTACTAAGATTAATGAGCGACCAAGTAAGTCACGTTAGCCATGCTTGTCAAAAGTAACGTTGTAGCAACGTTGTTTCAATGTTTCGTAAGCGTCACGTGGTAACGTTGTGACAACGTTCCTGGGAGTCTACAAAATTACATTGTTACAACGTTGTGTCGTTGTGTTGCAACCTTGTCACAACGTTGCGACAACGTCAAATTCTTAGCTGGGTATATGTTGCACTAGGGTCGTGCACTTTCACAGGTCAACCGAGGTCACTGTCCTTGAATGACCTAAGAAATATATATATATATATATATATATTTGTCGGTTCTAGGAGATTGTGTAACGCTGATTTTAAATTTGGGGTCCATTTTTGCAGAATGATATGCTCGATCACGATTCTAGCTCGACTACATTGAGTTTCTACGCATTTACTATTTTGATGACATCCGAGTCATTGACATGACCTCAGAGATCACTTGATGACACAGGACCTTTAAGTCGGGTATCAGCAGCTTCCTCTGGTCACAAAAAACACGCTCGGTCTTTAATCGAAATCGAAGCTCTAGACTATTAGGGGCGAAACGCCAGGGGGTCGTACCCCCCCCCCCCTACCCGGCTCACGTATGTCGTACCCTATCCGGGCGAGGGTTATCTTACAGGTGTCATTCATGCAAATTGCCATAAGACCACCAGCCAATCGCTTACTCAAAACGGCACCTAAGGCATCGAAAGCTTTTGACAGCGAATCTGACATACCAAGCGTCTTGAGCTATTATACGTGCTGCCTACAAGTGAGATCTTTTAAAGCTAAGCGTCATGATAAGGAGACATTTGTATACTCTCATAGGCTACAGAGATGATAGCACTCAGTACTTTTGGGTATTTCTTCTGGTATAGCGAAGTTAAGCACAATAAGTTGTTTGCGGCATTCCACCGGTGGTATATTCAATACAACGGAGCATCGATTAACATCAGGAACATTACCCTAGTAGCACATAACGTTGTCGCAACGTCATGGCAACGTTGAAAACGTACGGAATATATACTGATATATATACAAAATTTAAAATATAATACAGAGAGTATTATACCTCATATTTCATATATAATTCTTCATCTTAGAGGTGTTTTGTCAAATGAGATAAATTAAAATTAAAATTAAAATCGAACACGCCAAATGTATTAAAACCGTTCAATTGAAATAAATTAAAGTCGAACATGAAATGAATTAAAACCGTAACATAGACAATATTATACATATTGAGCATGTATAATAATATAGATATTATACATATACCTACAATAACATATTATACCATTACAAACCATACAATTCATAATGCACAATCGCATATGATACAATTGCATAATATACATATTACATACTATACATATACAAAGCAAATACATAGTATAAAATATATAAAATACGGGGCTCAAGTAGGCAATGATTTGAATGGTCAAATTATTTCAATGTACTTGTATATAAAATTTACCTGGCCGGAGTAAAGCAATATAAGAGAAAAAGAAGAAAAAATAGACTATACGTATTATTTTACTAGGGTTAAGTGACTATGTGGGTGGCAAAGGTTATTATGTTTCCTGTGACCACATCTCGCAGCACTGAATTAATTGTTGCAAGTTAAATAAAATGTAACTACTGGGTAAACAACTTAAGTAAAGACAGTGACAAACACTATCCTGTATCATATAATATGAGACAATAAGTTATTAAATTATTATTAAGAAGTTAGACAAACTATTGAAAACACAATGATATAATGTCATAATGACATCAATAACAGCTGCTAAGTTATCAAACGTAAAGGCGGTATATAATGTATCTTCCCTTTTTGAGTTTCTAAGACTCGTCTGATTTCACTTCTGATTACATGAAGAACTGATTTAAGGAAACATGTAGTACCTACCTAGGTAAGTACCGCATGTTCCATTATATCAGTTCTTCGTGCACTGGCGGATCCAGCGGGGGGTGGGGGGCATCAGGGGCAAATGCCTCCCCAAAACCGCCTAAAATCGGCGCAAATTTACACATTGCCTGATATAGAAGGACATCTACGCAACTTTTACTAAAGAAAGTTTATTTTAAAACGTCTAGCAATGCATAAGGAAGCGATTTTTATTTTTTATTTTATTTTGATAAACATTTTTGGGGTGATGCCCCCCATGGTGCCAAAAACTAAATCCTAGATTCGCCAATGCCGTCGTGTATGTACAGGTACACATAAGTGAAATTAGATGAGTTTTAGAAGCTAAAAAGGGAAGATGCATATTAACCCTATTTCCTGCGGGCGGCCAGAATTACGTTAACCTGCGGGGGCAGATTCCGCCCCCCCAGAGATCTCGAGAACCGCTCGCCGATTTCGATGGGACGAGAGCACCTATCTCGATTTTTCGTGGACACATCTTTTCTTTTTGGATCCATAAATTGCTTTTTTTTGCTCTAAAAGGGGGCCAGAGGTGCAAAACATACGAAAATTTAGGGTGTTTTTGTAAGGGCTCTATTGTGGACCATTTTTAATTCAACCGATTTGCATGCAAAAAATTTTTGAGCTTAAAATCTAATCGTTCCTGTTCTGCAATTGGTGTGAAAGGCCCAAGGAACAAAAACGAAAAAATCATACGGCGGCAGCTCAGGGATAAAAATTGGGTATATTTGATGATAAAGCTGGTGCTTTTCCTTAGTGTTTGGTGCGTGAGAACGTCCCACATGTGGGACTGTGTTGATTGTATTTGTTAACATGTATACCAATTGTTGCATAGGCGGATTCAGGTAAACAACGTGGGGGGCACTATGTTGCGGAACGCTCTTTTATCCAAATCTTGCTATTTGAAGTTGGGCCTAAATTTGACGGAGAATTTTCGCCTCCCATTTTTACCCAAGGGCGGAATCAGGTGGGCAAAGGCATGGCCCCCCCCAAACCACCCAAAATTCGGTCGCAACCATTTGACACCCAATTTCCTGATTTTCGTTCGTCAAAACTAAGCAGCTTTACTAGAGAAGTTTGTTTAAACAGTTTAATTGATACATAAGCAAGCGAAATCGATGAGTGTTCTAGAATTTTATGCGATAATTTTTGGGATTTTTGGAACCCCCTAAACGTCAAACCAAATACACACTTTCTGGATTCCGCCAGTGTATGAACCGTGAGTCCGCCCTTGCCGCCAAATATGTATAAATCCAATAGTATGATGTTACATAACGCATCGACTTAGTTTCTGACTGATTAATCTCATTCCACGCAACTACGAAGAGTATGCCGCCGCAAACCGAATTCGAAACGACCCTCAACTCCAAACATGACCCTGGAAACCGCCTCTGTCCTGGGCCGATTTTTTTCAATAACTTTCACAGAAACTACCCACCGCGTCATTCATATTTAGGAAAAGTCCTTCGAAGTTTCAAGACGATAGACGTAACGGTTCAGAAGCTGCGGGCGAAAAACTACCGGGGGGGCAGATGATACGAATCTGCCCCCCGCAGCGGAATAGGGTTAAATCCGAACCTTTGCATACCTAAGCCTAGACAGACGGTACCTTAAAAACCAGAGTACACCTCCTCTATATAAATAATCGACTCAGCAGCATTAACAATCCCTCTACCACTTACACTCAAGTAAGAGGCTAACCCTCTTTTTCATCCGCGGCCCGGCCGGTGCTCGCGTCACCTTCGGCCGGGCAGGGGGGGGGTGCCGAGGTGATTTAGCCGTTCATCCGCCTCCTGACATCTAGCTCTCTTACTGGACGTAGACCAAAGCTGAGAAAAACATTCGAAAGGTCTTAACATGGACATTCGAAGTTACTCATGTCATTTTTAGCTCAGATCAATATCAAGGTCACTAGAGGTCATCAAAGGTCAGATTTGCCAGTTTTAGGACTTCGATTCACAAAAACCCAAGTATATCGGTGACTATGATAGGTAGGAACAAACGGAAATATGAAGTCGAAAGAGCTAATGAAACTTGAAATCTACAACATCTCCTCATATTTCAGATCAGGACAATACTTTAAGCTCCAGAGGTCATCAAAGGTCAAAAAGGCGATTTTTTGCAAAGCTGATTTTCGCAAATGACTTTTTATCCAAAAAAGATAGAGCAATTGTAACATTATCGTAGTTGCCTAGTCATGAGGTTCTTTGAAAAATGATAATTGTGACCTGGTTAGGTCAATAAAAAATGTGACCTCAGGTCAAGGTCATTTGGTAACCCAGGTAGGCCGTGGTGCATGTAGGACGACGTAGCTCGACGAGACAAACACAGTGGTTTCATCCACTTGTCTCTATCTATATTCTATTAAAAGTTACATAACCGAAGGATCTGTATTAGCAAAACACTGCTGATGACCTGAGATGACCTCAGATGACCTTGCAGAGATCACTGAGCAGCAATCGCACCTGGATCATCAATAATGAGCTAAAATAACATGATTCCGGAAGAATTGGTCTTATCCAATGAACATTCTCTGAAAAGGTTTTGTATATTTTCCCATTCACTTATAATGGGGAGGTCAGGAAATTTACCTGACCTTAAGTCACCGATATAACAAATCTTAGATATTAAAATTGTAGGTACTTATGAACTTATGAAGTCCTGCAAGTTTCAAATCCTTCGGACCAGAGACTATCATGGGTGCACAAACCCCAAGCCCAGTCCAGCCGAAGCCCATGAACACCAAGCCCAGACCCAGACCAGACCCATTGCAACACCTACTCTCAATATATTGAGTTAACCCAGTTTTTGCCCCAATGCTCCCATTGGCAGGCCCATTCAGATAGGCTCACGTCAATCCATTATTTTCCCATTAAATTCTGCTAGTTTCATTTAACTTTACCATGTTTTGACCTTCATATGCCATAACAATTAAACTTAACATCAGGCACCTTTGTTTGGTGTTGCTGTTGATTTGGACTTATCGAACACTTTGCGGTCAACATTATCATATTGGATCAGACTTAGGATCGGACATGATTGAAAAAAATATTACTCCCCTATTATTTACCACGTTTTATTGTTGTCATATGATTACCAAAGTCCATTGTCTAAGTGTCCTATATCATTTTTAAAAAATATATTTAACTGGTTAACCCTATTCCTTGCTGGCGGCCAGAATTACGTTAACTTGCGGGGGCAGATTCTGCCCCCAGAGATCTCGAGAACCGCTCGGCTGATTTCGATGGGACGAACACTATTCGATTTGTCGTGACAAAATCTTTCTTTTTGGACCCCAAAATTGCTTTTTTGTTCAAAAATGGAATTTTTGTAATACTATTTTTTTAATGTCATGGCGGCCACGTCATTCGACCAATTTTCAAGCTCAAAACGTTTTTGAGCTTCCAATATCATGGTCTTTAATATATGAAAGGGGCAAGTACACAAAATCATAGGCGTACTCAGGGTTGAAAAATGGTGAGGAATTGTTGATACAAATAGGTGCTGTTCGTGAGTGTTTGGGACGATAGGAACGTCACATGTGGGCTTTGATGCTGTAATTTGTTAAATGTAGTATATTGTGCATAGGCGGATTCAGGCAAACAACGTGGGGGGCACCATGTGCGGAACGCCTTTTATCATGTTACTTATTTGAAGTTTTGGCCTAAATTGAGAGGATATCGCCTCCCATTTTATGTACCTGAGTGCGCCTCTGCCTCAAAATATTTATAATCGAAGTATGTATGATGTATATTGTAGCGTCCAAACATGGATTCTCCGTCAATTTTTATTTCTGAGCCTCAGACATCACCACCGCGGACACCACCGACAACTCTCCGTCTGCTCCCCCTGTGCCCGACTGCCCATACGAGCCGTAGCCGCGCCGGCCGCCACCCCAAGCTGACACAGCGCTCCTCACATTTCATGCATCACATGCACATTGGGAGCTGCGGCTGCACCGTGCACGGTGTACCGCCCCCTGCGCTGCCTCTCACATCACATATCCAGGCCACGACCCTCACCAGCAGTTCAACTCGTCCCGACGCAACCCGATCATCCCATCCGCTCCCAGAATCTGTCACCGACGCCGGTACAGCTCTTCGGCGCGGCGACGAGAACCTCCCGCCCCGCGCGGCCACCCAGTACTTACACACCACATATATAGCAGTGACATAGCTTCTGAAGCTTGTATTCCACCGAAAACTGCGAAGGAAGTATGCGCCGCACGACCGCATTCGAAACGACCTCCCAAAAACATGAGCCTGGAGCCGCCTCTGCTCTGCCGTTTTTTCAAAATTTTGACACAACATGCGTCATTCATATTTATAACAATTACGAAAGTTTCAAAACGATAGACACAACGGTTCAGAAGCGGCGGGCAAAAAACTACCGGGGCAGAATCTGCCCCCGCAAGGAATAGGGTTAAACATCTGGTTGTCAAGTAAAAAATAACGCTGAGCGACATTATTCCAAAACTGCCATACCCATGTCCACCCAGTACTTATAAAAAGTAAAAAAAAATGCATACCCAACCCAGACAATCTTTTAAATATTAAGAATTGAGTGGGCACCCTTGGATGCACCCGATCCATGATGATCCCTGCTTCGGACAAAGACTGTGACTTAAGCACGACCACAAACATGTTTGGAGGTAAGGTCACTTGACGTGACCTTGTGACCGGACCTGATATGTCATGAAATCAACACTTTCACAAAATGTGGGTAATCGATGTCCAAACAGCTGTCAAAAACGGTGGCGCTGCGCGCCGCCGTTTTCCCGCTATCGTCGAAAAACCTGAGGGAGTGCCTAAACAGTAAACACCCCCGGCCGGGCGCGGGTCAACCAGCATTTTACAAGCAGCTAAGATTTCACCTTTCGTAAGTCTTAGCTTACATATAGGGTAGACAACTGTAGCACCGGACACGTTCTAACGCCGGACGTTTCATGCTATTGGTGATGTGGACGAGACTGACGCACTACATCGCCATTAGCATGATATGTCCTCCAGTATACTATGAGCTCGGTCTGTTCCACAGGTGATGGTCGTCGTCGGTGTGTTGGTGGCCATCGTCTTAATTGGCGTGATGATTGTCGTCTGCAAGCGCGGCATGGATAGCAAGAGCGACTCGCCCTACTATGATCACCTACAGGGTGGAGGCGGTGGCAGCGTGCCCCTGAACTAGGCACTCTGCACACTCTGCACACTCGCCGCCACACCTGATCAGCAGCTACATGCTCACTCTGTAATCTCATGTGAAAACGTCAGTTATAAATCAGCGAACGAAGCAGATCGGATCGTCAGAGCATTATCAATGGTTTTCTGAGCAAACGCTAGTATGGTTTAAGTTATGGTGGTTTTTATGTGCAGTTTGAACTACACATATTATGGATATGTGTATATATTTGGTTTTTAAAATATAATGTTTATAGAGGTACCAAGACCCATGTATGCTCATTAGAAGTGATATACGAAACTATGGTGATTTCATTTTGTTTAAAATAAAACCAAGGCTCAAAACTTGTCCCGGTGTCTTTGTTCAGAGCCGAATTATCAACTTATCAAGTATGCGCTAGGAATCATGAGGCATGTTTGGAGGTTGGGAGTACATATGACTATTGTAGATATGTATTGGGATTTGGTACTATTATTAGGTGATGGTATTAACAGCTATGCTCTATATAGAGGTATATTATTTGCATTTGTTTGCATGGTGCTGATGAAAAAACGCTTCTCAGAGTGCCTAGTGGGTAGTTAGTCAAATAACAGGGGCATTGCAAACTCATCTAGATATTAGTCGTTTTCACGATGGATTATTTTGCGCGAAATGTTTTAAAAAATTTAAGATGTTATCAAATGCTTTAGTAGTAGCCGTTTTCACGATGGACTAATTTGCGAGAAATGTTTTTACCCTCATCTTATGGTCCCGTAGGGCGAGGGATTTTTTGTTGCCAATTAGTCCATCGTGAAAAGGGCTGTTTCTAAAACATTTTAAAACATTTTTAAATGTTTTAAAACATTTTGCGCAAAATAATCCATCGTAAACGGACCGTTCACGATGGATTATTTTTCGCAAAATGTTTTAAAACATTTAAAAATGTTTTAAAATGTTTTAGTAATAGAAATAATAGCCCTATTATTTCTCACAAAATATAAATATACAGCATACTACTTTATTTCATACCTCCATGAATAGCTGAGTGAAATTGCAGCCGTCCATGCGAAATTCGGTCATTCCGTCAATCCTTCTGTCACGCAGCCTTAACCCGCTCCCCGCTGGGGTATCCAGCCGAACGCGCCCCGCTGGGGGGGGGGGGGCAGATTCTACCCCTCGTTATCTTCTGAACAAATAATCGTAGCGAGACGTGCAATACGGCAATCGAAAGGTCTCATTGATACGCACCCAAAGCATACGTGAAATTTTCGAAAAAAAAGGTCACATGTCAGGTCAAGGTCAGGTTAAAGTTCAAAATGGAGATATTTTAGTTTTTGGGCCATATTTGCTATCCAAAGCCTTAGATTGTAACTATTTGAACACAAAGTGCTCTTAAACGTATAATGAAACTCCTGCATTGAGCAAAAGTGAAATTTTAATTAAAGGTCAAGGTCAATAGCGGGTCACAAAAGGTCACTGATGGCAAGAGGTCTACGAAAGTCAGGCGACATATGTTTTATGGGTTGTTTTGCACGTGTAATTCGATGGTATAAGCCATTTTGATAATCTGACAACATAAAAGGTCAAAGTCAAGTCATATGAGGTCAAATTGTGAAATTGAAAATTTTAGCAAAAAATACATATTTAAAGTCTAGTTTTGTCTCAGAAAAACAGCTGTGATATTTATTTGTCTCTATCTGGTCAAAAAAGGTCAAAAAAAGTTATTTTAAAAAATGACGTCATGAGTTACTTACCTTTGGGGAGTCATAAGTCAGTCAAAAATTTAGATATTGCTTTGAAATTTGGTTTGGGTTTTGTTTATACTTAGTTCTCTTAAGTCCGGTTCTCACTGACTTTCCGGACCGGAAAAAACCGTTCTTGCCGGGCCGGCAAACCGGTATTTTAAAAAAGTTGAGATTGTCGCAAGATTGACGAAAGTTTTCTATAACCGGCAAACCGGAATTTCTCAAGCAATATTTGTCAACTGCGAGCCGGAAAAGGCTGCACGGCAAACTTTAGGCCGCCTCAGTGCCCCATCAGGCGCCTCAATGACAAGCAGACTTTTGGGCTGAGTAGTTAGTCAAATCTAGTCCACCCCTACCCTGTTTGGGACCAGTGCCGACTCAGGTAGGCGACTACTAATTCGCGTGGCGCGTGCCCTTGATGGGGTAGAAAAGGTTTTCTCACAAAGTCCACAACGCTGGGCAGATTTGTTCCAATTGGTGTGTTGGCTAGAAGGGACCACTCAGCACACTTTCCCAACACTTCAGAGTAGGGCGCACTGAACGTGGCGCACGTGCACACCCCTATTCTATATCTCAGGAACGGCTGAGCAGATTGTGTTCAAATTTCAAGTGTTCCTATGGACTCATCAGTCACCTGTTTCCCAGTAAGTCAGAAGTGGGACGTCACTGCACGTGCGCACGTGCACACCCCTATTCTATATCTCAGGAACGGCTGAGCAGATTGTGTTCAAATTTCAT